>JAYMSP010005820.1:0-12844 GCA_036897095.1 Plantago elongata | reverse complement strand
GCGTCGGCCGGCGAAATGAGGAGGCGAGCCGGAGGTGGTGGCCGATGGGTGGTGGTTGATGGGTGGGTGGACGAAGATGAAATGGACGGATACGGAGAGATGAAATGGACGGACTGAGAAATGGAAATGGACGGAGAGATGGACTGAGAAATGGAAATGGACGGTGAGAAATGGACGGAGAAATGGATACTTTAATAATTTTTTATAAAGAGATAAGCCCCCTAATATTATATATACACTACTTATAAGTCGTTTGTTCGGTTCGTGTTCGTGTTCGACGAACATCTTAACCTTTTGTTCGTGTTCGTGTTCGGTTCAGTAATATTTTAACAAATTCGTGTTCGTTCGTTAACGTTCGATTGTTCGGTTCGTCAACGAAATAAAATTAATTATAATACAATAAAAATTTACTTCGATTATTCTTGAATATAATTTTATTATTATAATTTTTTCTCATTTTAATAAATTAAAACATTATTCCATATACAAATACTACCAAACAACTTATTACATAATTATACTAATCATATAATTCTAACAACCTTAAATATCAATAACTAACCAATATAATATTCATACATATTTTATCAAATCACAATACCAATCATATCATACTTACACAAATCATTTATCTCTTACACAACCTATATAACAAACCTACAATACAATATCCAATTACAATTCTATATCAAACACTAATTTTAACAATCCTACTATAATCTGATCACTATTCATCCATTCAAACGGATCCAACTCCGATTCTATACCAAACAGCCACAAAAATTCTCTCCCCAACTAAGGGTTAGTAACATATAGAAGAAACAATCTATCAAATTTGTTTTCCGGTCAAAAAATCGACGATTACATACATACATTGTTATATTATGTAACAAAAATGATCGAAAAAAAAAAGGTAATCTCTGATTTCAAATACTTATCATTAATTTTTTTTATGTTTTGAATGACAAAATAACTCAAATTCATGTAAATCTGAAAAATCAAGTTTGAAAAACTGTAGATCTAGATCTATTCATCTATATTTTTTGTTTTTTATGGTAACTCATTGATTTTATTGTTGTTTATGCATTTACAAGGTATAATCATGCTTGCATAAAGGTCATATAGTGTTTTTATACAAATATTGCTATATTATCTGTTTTAGTGATTATGATCTCTACAAAAACTACTATGTTCTCAAGTTCAAATTATACTCTCCACAAATAACTATTATGTTTTATGTTATAATCATTATGATCTTAGACATAAATTCTATGATCTCAACTAAAAATAAAAGTTATGTAATGTATATAATGTTAATGTTATAATCTGTAACATTAATGCTATGATGTCAAATTTGTGCACTATGATTTAAAAAAAAATTATTATGATATAAATTATATTCTCAATTAAAACAACTATGATATAAAAAAAAACTACTATGATTTATGGACTTAGATTATGATCTCAATTGTAACTACTATGATATAATATATTCCTTCTATGATGTTAATTGCAGCAATAGTTGTTATTGAAAACTCAAACAATGACAGGTTGGCAATGACAACGGTGACTAATCGTGATAATTTTGATGTCGAATCAACTTAAGAGAAAGACATGCAAACAACTTGAATGACCTGCACCATTTATATAGAAAGCATGGTGCTAAAGTTGGATTTACATTCAAAAGGGGTACATACGTGATGAAAATGGAAAAGTTTATCATAAGTACTTTATGTGTAGTTATGTTGGAAAATCATAAACAAAACCGAAAACGCCTGTTCTAACACCTTCCTAAGTTGTAACTAGAAAAAGGTGAATGCAAAAGTATCAAAAGAAAACAACGTGTGGATGACTATGTTCTCCGTTATAATGACTATAATTTCAGTTATAATGGCTATGTTCTATGTTATAATATTTATAGTCTCTTTTATAATGACTATGTTTTATGTTATAATAACTATGAATTCAGTTATAATGATTATGTTCTCTATTATATGTACTATGATTTTAGACTAATAAAAATTTATGTTTTTATTTCAAGTTACTATACTCTTTTCATAAGTTATTATGATTTCAAAATGAAAACACTTTGGTACCAATTGAAAACACTATGATTTCAAAATGCAACCTTATGATCTTTGGAAAAACATATATAATCTCAAAAAGAGAAAGCATATATTACATATCTTTAACATTTAATAAAAAAGTTTGCACACTTAATTACAAAACATTTATAATAAAAAAAGGTTAGCATTTTATTTAGGATTGTTCAAAATATAAAAAAACAGACATTGTCTTCATCACTCTTCTTAATTTCTTACAATTTGCATGCATCACTTTTTAAAGCACACTGTGATGTCAATATAAAAATATTATGATTTCAGACTAAATTCATATGATCTCAACTTAAAACTCTATGATATCAAATCGCGAGAGGACCTGCGAGAAGATCAGTGAAAAACATATGTTTAATGATAAATTACAAAATGATCATGTTTCTAGTTAAATTAATTAAAAATTATTTCCCTTAAGACTTTGTGAAAAAAATTGTGTAACAATCAATAATAAATCATTATTACCATAAATATGGTTGGAAGATTTGCAAAATGTCAACTTGTAAGATGTGAAAGAATGACTTTTTCTTTCTTACAAACGATCTTTCTTATTTAGATGTTAGTTGATAAATGTGGTTATCAATTATGATAGTGTTTCATGTTGGATCCCCACGAACTACTCAGAAAGGTTATGTTCCCACACTGATTATCCAAAAACTTTCAAGATTCCAAATCTACACACATAAGACTTGTCTGAAACTAATCTTCGAAGTCATGATTATTATCAAAGTAATTAAAAATTATGAACAACACTAACATTGAAACAGAGATCGATATACCATAGCCAAAAAAATCAGTAATATTACAGTAGGAGCCTGATCATATCACAATCAGAACAAAAGAATATGGGGACCTCAGAGTGAGAAAAATAATACATGGGGGAGGAGGAGGAAATATGTCAATTTAGTCAAAACGCTACTACCATTATTTAAAAATGATGATTTAATAATCCTAAATCTCAATCGAGTACTAAATTAAATTCCATCAAAGTGATGCCACCTTGACGCAGATCAAAGGTTCACTATCACTTTCCTGACACTCCTGAGCCAGCGTGTCACCACTCCCCCCACACGTGAGCAACTGGGCTCTGATTGCTTGGTACTTCCAGTCCGTTGTCCCCACCACATACAGCATCAACCCCGCACAACACACTTGGGCCGATAGCAACCCTATCCACAGCCCACTAAACCCAACTCCTACTACAAACCCAAGCCCAATTGCCACGGGCATCCCGACTAGGTAAAACGCCCCTAAATTCACATTCGCTGCAGTCGAAGGCCGGGCCGTCCCCCGTACAACCCCACAACCAACCGTCTGAGGACAATTCCCGAGCTCGCACAGGCCTAATATTGGTAGGGCAACAGACGTGAGCTTAATGATGTTTTGATCATCGGTGTACATTTGGGCCCATGAGTTTCTCATTGACATTGCGAATACCATAGCGGACAGGCCCATCAGGCCGGATATGAATATTGAAACGATAGCCGATAAGCGCGCCTTATCAGGCCGGTTTGCTCCAAGCTCGTTCCCGACTCGGGTCGAAACTGCCAACCCTAGTGAGGAGGGGAAAACATAGAGTAAAGATGTTGTTTGAATTAAAACACCCATTGATGCCACGGTGGACTTGGGGTCCACCAAGAGACCACACAAAACAATCATGATTTCGTACCACCACCACTCCAGGCAGACAGATACACAGCTTGGAGCGGCAAGTTTAACTAGCGGAGCCCATCCGGACAAGCATTTTCGACTCGGCTTCGTCCAAGTCGGCTCGTGGAGCCCCTTCGCCCAGATGTAGACAACCAGGACAACTAGGACGACGAAATTGGAGGCCGCGGATGAAGCCGCCACGCCTGATACGCCGAGGCCTAGTTTGCATACGAAAATGTAATTTATGGGCAAATGGATGGCCGTTCCAACTAGTGACGCGAGAGTAAGGGGATGGGTGATGCCTTGTGCACGAAGGTATATACGTATGGGGTGTATGAGCGAGTTAGCGATAAGATCAGGGAGGGAGAAGATCAGATACGTGTGCGCTAAGCGCGTGATGTTTGGGTCTTGATGCAAATACAGCAGTATAGTCGAAATGTTTAGCCAGAAAAAGGCTATCGGGATCGAGCAGAGTAGCAAGAACAGAACCGCTCGCTGTAGAGTTACAGAGAGAAGTTTAGGTCTGTTTGCACCAAATGCTTGAGAACATAACGGCTCCATTCCAAGGGATAGACCTGATAAAACGGAGTAGCCGGTTATGTTGGCGAAGGCCAAGGCTAATGAACCTGCGGCAAGCTGTATGTCGCCTAGGTGGCCGAGGAATAGCATGGAGATCATGGAGCGGGCGTAGAAGATTAGTGCGGTTAGGGCGATTGGGAAGGCGAGTTCGAGTAGGGATTTAGTTTCGGTTAGGAGATCAGAGGCAGTGATATGGATGGGAGAAGGAGGTGGAGGTTTTTTGAAGGATGTGGGGAGGGAGATTAGATGGAGGTAGAGGTGGCCTTGCGGAGGCGGTTTTTGATCCGGGATGGTGATGGTGTGGGTCGGGCTGTTTGTGTTTGGATTGCACATGGTGATAGATTTTTCGATGAGGGTTGTTGTAAATTGTGATCTTATGGAAGGTTGAGAGATACTCTCATGAAGAGCACTCTTACAAAAATGTAGTCTGGGATCACTGAGAGATTTTCAAATCAAGGTCTGGATATGAAGGGATGTTGGAAAAATGAAGGTAGGTAGTGTATGAGTATCTGAGAATGTATTGTATTTGCAGATGTGCTAACTATAAATAGAAGTGATTGCTTAGGTGTAATATTGGACTTTCAAGATTTTCTTAATTCCTTTTTTCTTTGTCATTGAATATAATGGATTGGATTTTGTTTATGGAGCTTTTTCTTTTTCTTATTCTTTTTTCCTTTATTTTTATTTTTAAATTTACAGGCTGAGATATTTATTTCATTTTAATGCTACTTTAATTGTAAATGTTCAAGAATGATGGAGCTAGGAAAAGTGGATGGGGTATGGTGGGAAATGTTAGGGTTTTTTTTTTTTTGGAATTGTAATTTGCAACAAACTCTACACTTATGCGGATTTGTTGGTTTCAAGTGTCGTCAGGAAAGATTGGGAGTTCCCATAGAGTCTGTGTTGTCCAATTTCCAACATTCATATTTGAAGGGGAAAGAAGGGCATGCAGGAGGGGTACTTTTACGAGATACTCTCTCATTATAAATGAACTATAGTGACGGATGAGATTTTTTATTTGGCCACATTAGTTGAGGATTTATTATTTTTACATAATTAGCCCCACCAATAAAATTAATTAAATTATATGATAACAAAATCACAGTGTAAATTAAACTTTTATAATATCATTTTGTTAGTATTGTCATTATAGTATAAATCAACTCATAATTAAATTTGTACTAGTTGATCACAAGATAAATAAATAAAAATTATTGTTTATCTTCGACAACAAAGTGCAACTCAATTGATAAGACGTTTCACCTCCAATCAATAGATCGAGGTTCGAGTCACTTTTTAGTTGTTAAAAAGAAAAAATATTGTTATTTTCAATCCCTAATACTGAATATATATGAGGTTTGAAGTTGATGAGTGCTTACTCAACTCGATTACCATAGTGTAGGGGAAAATTAATAGAAAAATATCATTTGATAAAATTAATTGAACCCAAATTGACAAATTTCAACTAGAATTTAAGTCCAACTAGCGTTGTATTGCTTTAACTCTTTTGATTAGTAAATCTTTTTTTGTCCCACTGTAAGGAACATTGAACATGAATTACTTTTTAAACTATAACATTGAAAAGATTAATAATTAATTGTACAACAAAAGTTTAATATAACATTATATTTTAAGTTTAATAATGGTGGAAAAGTTGAATAATATCAATCAAAATAAGTGATAAACTTGTTAAAATGGGGATTGGGGGTGGGGGGTGTTGGTTGGTTGTTTGGGGGTTGGTTATAGTTGTGTAATTTAGAAGGATTATACCGAACGGCATGTTGGCCGTGACTATGCAAAAGCAAATAACCAGCCTAGGAACTTTTAAATACATTTTAAGAATTTAGATCTAAGATCAATAGTATTAGATTTGGTAATGCATAAAAGAACTAGAACGAAGAAAAGTCTTATCATCATTTGACACGTTTGTCAACAATGACTAATTAAAGTCTCCTCGTTGGAGCACAGACACTGTTGATATAATTGCTGCTTCCTTTAATTTGGACCCGGATGGTTAATATCAGTTAACACAGTACATTTAACAACTGTTTAATGAAAAGTGGACCATATATATATACTAATTTCTCCTTAATTGATAACATTAAAAACCTCGATGTTTCTCATAAAGGGTTCAAAGAGGGCAAGGCCGGTACTATATTAGTAATAGTAGTCGATTGTGCTTAGCAGGTTTTCTACAAATTAAAAAGTTAAATAAAATATCTATCGATAATTCTTACGAGTGACATGATCAGTCCTGGCATTGAGTCACAATACTGTCCCACATTTGCCTTTATTTGCTTTGCTACGAAAATAAAGTTTATATACTGTACATTCATTGTTTATAAATCCATCAATGATAGTAGATTAGTAGGAGCTGACGTATTCCAATGTTCATTTGAATGCTACTTAAAATTTTTGTATTTGTTATGATATTTAAATGTCGAAGATTGAAATGGCTCTACAGTACAACATTTTTCTCTACATATATAACAAACCTATAATACCCTATCCAATTACAATTCTATACCAAACACAATTTTAACAATTCCACTACAATTTCGATCATTATTCAGACATTTAAATCGGGGCTTTAAGTCGCATGCCAATCGCCCCTTAGTGTGGTATAATTTATGAATGCAACATAAAATGTTCAGCTTTCTGCACTTCTGTGACCCGGTGAATTATGTACCTGGGCTCCTTAGCGAACTCAAGAGTTATTCCCCACCGCCGACCAGCAGTAATTTACAAGTGTTTAATAGCTTAACATCAGCTTTTTTCAATCTTAATCTCAGCTTTAAAAGTTTGGAAGATTTCAGGACTATATAGTATGAGAAACTAATAAGTATGAACCCTGCAACATGGTTAAAGATTATATTTAGTCATAAAGAAGATCGAACATCATAAATTAGAGGTGGACCGACTCAGAGCTGGGAACCCGACCTCGAGATCACCAAGTATAGGCTGACCCCATCAAGTCAGACCAAACCTGCACAAACAAGTGTTCACTCAGGAGACGACACGATTAAAAAATACAAAAGAAAAAAAAATTCATCAAAGAGAAACTTACAACTTCGACATTAACAGAGAAAAACTTACATTATACCATTACGAAGGATGGAGGACCAACCTCTAGTATCACGTCTCAAGATATATTTGAGTCGATAAGTCTTTGGTTACCCCAAATCTTGTTTCATTAAGCTATATCTATAAATAGGAGGATCAAGCTTGACTGTAACGTTCCCACTTAATTTTTCTTTTTAAATGGATAAAAGTGACTCGAACTCCGTCCTATTGGTTGGAGGGGAATCGTTCCCACCTGACTATTAAATCTAAGTCAAGCTTATTCTCAAGTATACCAGCTAAACAGGTCAAAGTACGTACTTACCTCTAAGTCAAACTTAATCTCAAACATACCAGCTAAACGGGTCAAAGTACTTTATCGCACCTTTCCCGTTTCCATAACACTAATGTAGGATCATATTACAATATACTACTACATCCATTCTATTCAAATCTTAGTATACTACCTCCAGTTAACTTGAACGTGTGTGTGATCATACCCTTCAAGAGTTGTAAAAGACACCTTTTTGGCCAAATCCTACACTATATATGATGTATATAGTACGGGAACTGTCTGTCCTGAAAGCTCCAAAAGCACTTGCAATGCATGTGAAGCCTAATTGGACGTGAAGCATTTGTGCTTATACAAGAGTAAAATAAATTAAATATTGAAAGCTTTGAATATGTATGCGTGGTGGAAAGTACAACTTTATATAGAAGTGGAAAAAATTCCTCAACCTTTCCATTTTTGAGAAAGAGAGGGCATCACAATTCACAGTGGAAAACATTCCTCAACCTTTCCATTTTTGACAAAGAGAGGGCACAATTCACACCGTTAAGAATCATCAGTACACAGTATGTTAAAATGAATGGCAGCTATTTCTCACTGGATCATCGATACTGCTGGACTTGAATTCTATAGTTAGCTAGACTCAAAATTCTGGTACAAGGGGCGTCATTTAATTAATATCAATTCCAAGTGAATCCATTTCCATCTTGTAATTTAACAATCGTTGATATTATTGGTCCATTGTTTAAACTCGAGATAGATAAAATTGATTTTTCGGATTCTTAAATACGTTTCGTTACTTACAGAAAATGTTATGTAGTCTTCTGGAAATAAAAGTCAGGTCTGTAAAATAGGAAAATTAATCACCAGAGGTTGTTTCAACCCTCACCATAAGTTGATCTAGTAATTTGCAATTATGTTCAATTGTTCATGATCACCTGATATTATGGATAGTGGATGGGGATCATGTATGCTTTGTTTTCGTTTTTATTAGACACGTAAATCTTCAGAATCTAACACTAATCATTCATTAGTTTTAATGATGATGGATTCGGTATTAGTGGTCTGTGATTTAATTTCAAACCAAAGCTTAATTAATTCATTTCGTCAACTATGTCTTATCTTCTTTGTCAACACACGACATGATTGCAATTTGCAAACCAATGTGCCCGTAGTACATCCCTAAGCTGAGGAATTTTTTTTTAAAACGGTTAAATTTTTGATTAATAAAAATAAAGAGTACAATGAATACATTCAACTAAATAATTACAAGGAGAATAAAACATCTCGTCCAGACCAACATATATGTTTTAGGATATATCATTGAAGATATCGAAACTAAATACAAACCTAAGCTGAGGATGTGAGCTGCCTTGTTTATTAATTTTGTCGTGTTATTGTTTTCCATTTACGAAATTGTGTAGTTTTTACCTTGCTTTCAATTTGTACATGTTGTTATTTAATTTGATAAGTGCAGTTTAACTTAAGCTTATGGGGAAAAGTATACATGCATGGAGAATAAGGATGTTTGATTTTGGACAATAAGAGGCCATTCAATTGAATGGTTTGTCTTAGCAGACACTATGATCCAAATTTGGGTCCGTGATAGAATATGATTTATTTAACTTTCAAAATTACGTCTCAAGATAATACTATCGTTATCTTAATTTAGTATGTATATTAATTTTTATCATGTCAGCAAAGTCATGAAAATTATGTTACAAGTTAGAAATACTTTCAATTTTGAATCCCCACAAGTCTACAAATGTAGGCATTTTGATACAAGATTCTTGCTAAAGATCTCGAGACTGTTCGGTCTCCACACTTGGTTGTAAAGCATGATTCGTGTTAAAGTTAAACCAAGAATATTGCTACAACAAATCCATGCTTGATTGAAGTTCAAATGTAAGAATTAATTTCATCAGACATGAACTTTTACTTAATTTGACCAAAAAATCACTTGCATTAAAAAGTTCTCTTTAAGTGAATAAAGCAAATTGGGGCAAATTTGAAACTAGACTTCTGTTACTCCACTACCAAAAAGCAGGAACCAATCACCGACTTGGGTAAGCCGTAATCACACTAACTGGCGGGTACATCATCACAATTGATCATATATTTGGTGCAGGTTTAGTGTGGTTCAAACATATCCACCTTTATCATGGCCAACATCAAGCTTTTGCAGCTAGTGGCATTATTTTATTTTACAAGGCGACGATCTTCATCCCACATGACAACAAATAATTTATTATATACCATTAAATTTATAATCTAACAATTGATATAATTTATTATATACCATTAAATTTATAATCTAATAATTAATATAAAATCATCAAAACAAAGAAGGCGATCAAAATTTTACCTTATGAATTTTTCAAAGTTGAAAAGATACAATCACTTTTAAAATATTAAACTTTACCCTCTATTTAAAAAAAATCATAACGTTTATTTTAACATTACCTATTTTTTTGTAATTTTAATATTTTAACATTTAATAGAAAAAATGTGTTAATTTTATATTGACTTTCTATTGTCGGAGGCTTTTACCTTACCGACCGTAAAAAAACCTCCATGTAATTATCATGTAAAAAGGAACTAACAAAAGTTATCATGTTCTTCATTATTTACACCATTTCATGCATTATGGCATTTATGTGATCTCAAAGTGAATTTTACTTTATTTCTTTATACGATATAAGGTAGTTTCTTTAATATTTCATCCTTTGCCCGCTTCCATTTCTAACACATCCCGATACACAATTATAAATTCGGAAGAGAAATGTGGTCGGAACGGCAGAGAAACGAGAGCAAGTGATGATTTTAGTTGGAATTCCAATAATTGGAAGAAATGGTTTATTTTTCCTATTTCTATTAGAGCGGACATAGGATGAATGAATATTAGAATCTCACACATGTTTGGAGTTTGGGTAATTTTCTAATGAAAATATACTACAGTAACAATTTATTTATTAAATACTTTATTAGTACACAATTTAGCTTTTACAAATTTTAGAATGATCAATCGATGATTTAGCCGCCCTCTTGGTTGGTGTAGTTGTGTTATCAGTGTAAAATGTACCTCTGCAGGAGGTGTCTTGATTCCGACAGTTGGGATCCAATATCTTTGCCCAAATGGGAAGTTTTAGGAGAGATTTCTATATCTAGTATATAAAGTTCACTTTTCCACAACACATCCCAAAGGTTTCTATAATTGCTCCATTCTTATATAATCACAATTCAATCAAAGTACTTCGCTTCACTTGACTATATGGGTGTTTCACATGCATTTTAAGTGCTTTTGTAGCTTTTCAGACAGAGAGTTCATGTCGTAATAGAATAGAATCTTAATGTAATTTATGCAAAAAAAGTTATCACCAACTCATGTTATACCAACTTCCATATCTTCTTGCTATGCATATAAGGAAAAGGAAAATTTGGCTTTCAACAGTATTTTATCGATCAAGTTGCAATTTTGCAAAGTTATGTCCTTGATTTCGCCAAAACACGCAATTTACTTGCTCCGTTTCATTCAAAGTTTTCAGTTTAAAATTTTCAGAAACAGATTATTCTCAAACCATATCGAATAGAAAATAGAAAGATTGTACTAGTTGAATATAAATTTTCTGGAAGAATGAAAATCAATTGTGAAGCTTTTGTCGGGACAAAGGAAGTAGTAAATAATAATTGTACATTTTGAGAGATAAATAACAAGGGTGAAAATAGTTAGACTAGATCTCTCCTTAAAATTGAATTTTCCTGAAGTGATGTGTAAGGTCCGCCAAATTTTCTCGTTTCTCGGTAAATGAATAAAATATTAATTTTATTATTTCGTACGAGTAGAAAAATTACGTAAATAGGTTAGGACGAATTTAGAATTTTAATGCTGAGCGGATTCGACGTTAAAACTAGAAAGTCGTTACCTACTAATAAAATAATATTAAAATTTTTAAAATAAAAATTATTTATTTTATTTTTCCGACGGCTTCAGAATTTATTTGCGAATCGTTTGGAAGCCAGAACGAATTAGTTGTATATAGTGGTAAAAGGACAAAAATGCCCTTACTTCCTATTTTCCTCTTCTTGCCAGCAAGGGCATTTCCGACTTTTCGGCGGTACCATCTTCCCCAAATTGGCATTGAACGGAAATTTTGGCTCTGTTTCACCCGTCCCCGTTTCTTCTTCTTCTCTCCGTTTTTCTTCTCCGTTCGCGCCTCTCTCCTGCGCCAATCCGAGCGCGCCACCCCGGAACTCCCTCGTGCCACCGTGCCCCGTCTCTGTGTTGAATCGATCAACATCAAGCCACCTTTGGAACTCGGAAAGCTGCGCCGCCTCCACTGCGCGTGGACACTACAGAGAATGTATGGACAAGCTTGAACCACGCTACGGGTGAAGGGACAAGAAACAAACGGGGAAAACGCGAGCAACGTGGCTGATTCCTCAGCCACCACCTCCACGCTGACACCGCCCGTCCCCGCCGCCTCTAGGCTATAAATTGCCGGCTTCAGCTCGTTTTCCATGTCACACCACTCCATTCTGCTCTCTCTACTTTGCTCTCTCTCTGTTCTTCTTCTTTCCCTCGTTTTTCCCCAACTTTCTGGCCAAATCGCCGCCCAACTCCGGCCACCCTGCCACCGTGCTCCCCCACCTACCGCCACTGCCGAATAGTCGAACCCCGGATACGTGTCGTTAACTCGACCGACCTCCGGTAAGTTTTTCTCGATCGATTCGATTAAATTCGAATATACGAACGAGAAATTAATATAATATTCCTCGCAGTCGTCCCTTCCCGACCCTGCTCGATAGTCGTTACTCTGCCCGTCGCTTGACGTGCACTCGGTTAGTGCCGTATTATTTTATTATTATTTTATCGTTACTTATCGTTCGGTAGAAATTATCGTTAATTAATTACCGTTAGTCTTAATTAGTTAAAGTTAATTAACGTTAAAAATTATCGTAATAAATAATTATTGTAATTAATTATTATAGTTAATTACTTACCGTTAGTTAAGTGTCGTAATTAATTATTAAGATTTAATTAATTATCGTTAATAAATGGTAAAATTTATCGTCAAAAGTTAATTAATTACCATAGTTAATTATCGCTAGCTAATTACCATTAGTCCTAATTAATATTTAATTATCGTTAATT
>JAYMSP010005819.1:0-12844 GCA_036897095.1 Plantago elongata | reverse complement strand
TATATATATATGAGGTATCTACCCAGACCCGACCTGATTGAAATTCATACTTTTTTTTTAAATTGAATGGAAGATTATGAACCGAAGTCCAAATCACACTGTATAAGTCTAAACTAACCTAACTAAATCTTATTTAATTATAGAGTTAGTTACTAAGTAGTAAGCACTACTTTCTATGTTAACAGTACAACTGTACAAGTCAAATTGTCTAAATGCTGATATTGTAAGCGCAGTCCTCCAATTTTTCATTTGTTGCAATTGACTCCCAGTAATTCTTCCGATAAACTTAATCAACTGATTGTCATTTGCACTTTTGAAACAAAACTTGTAGAAAGCTAGTCACAAGATTTTGTGCTCTATTAGACCTGCTAAGTAGTAACAAGTACAATTCGAGTTTAAAAAAATTAACCCATCCAACCCGAATGAATGATAATAAAATACACAAGTGGAAAATGCAATTGCTCGGATTCTGTATTTTTTAGTTTTAGGTGTGGGGTAGGTAGGGCCTGATTCAATTTTTATAGTCTGATATTTAATGGGTTCGGGTATATACCTGTCCACCCGAACATAATTATTTTGTAATTTGGGAGACTAAGTCTTGTCAAAAAATAAAAATTGCTATACTTTGAAGTAAAAGCAAATGTTTTTACGTAAATGGATGGTAAGAAAGAATTATCTATGGTCTAGTGAAATTTGAAAGCGGAAACTAAGTGAATCATGTAATTCTGCTTGCAGCCTTCTCAAGGGCCAGAATTTGGCAGGATCACTACCACGAGAGCTTGTACAGCTTCCGTTTCTCCAAGAAATGTAAGTTACCGTAACAAGTCTCCTTATACAATGTAGCATTGCTTATCTCCAACAGAAACCTTGACAGTTGAATTTTATTTTCATTTTCCAGTGACCTTACTCGCAACTACCTCAACGGTACAATTCCTCAAGAATGGGGTTCAATGCGATTGGTAAACGTGTATGTTGTGAATCCTTTCCACTTCAATTATATCTGCATTTGCTTTTAGTGTTTTAGTTACCAATGAAGTAGATTTTCTTTATTAAAGAACAAGTATGAATTTTCCCTGTGAAACTGAGTATAAAATGTTGATTTGCTGCAGTTCCCTACTCGGAAACCGTCTGATTGGTCCAATTCCAAGACAACTTGCAAACATAAGCACACTAGTAAATCTGTAATGTTTCTACACTGTTTTTTGTACATTTTATATTTGTACAGGTATAATCTTCTCCATATGGAGGTAACTTAACTCGGATTTGTTTGCTTTTTTTTTTTTTTTCAAAATATGCAGAACTCTAGAGCACAATCAATTATCTGGAGCTATACCTCCAGAGCTGGGAAATCTTCCTCGCATTGAGAGATTGTAAGACCTTCATATTTTGGCCTCTTACCTTAACTTTATATTTTCGTTGCTCATTTCGATTTTAGCTTCTACCTTAACCTTGATATTTTTGTCGCTCACCGTCTTGTTGTCTTGTGTAGAGAAAGCATTATAATATTATATACAATTCTCAGCCATTCTCGTAATCCCAAATTTTCAGTTGATTTTCTATATGATGTCTTGCTTGCAGATTCCTTAATTCCAACAATTTAACTGGAGAATTACCGGCAACTCTTGGAAGATTGACCACATTGGTGGACTTGTAAGCTTATACTTGTGGTTTACTTCAGTTCATCTGTAATAAGTTTTTGCTTGCATATATTGTTAATATCATCTTTTTTCACACAGCCGTATCAGTGATAACAACTTCAGTGGAAGCATACCTGAATTTATCCGGAACTGGATAAATATTGAAAGACTGTGAGACTTGATTAATACATATCACAATTTTCTTTGATTTTCCATTGCTCTTTACATTTACTGTTGTGACCTAAGAATTCTAAAAATTCATAGTATTTCTATTACGGTGCAGTGCTATACAGGGCAGTGGTTTGGCCGGGCCAATCCCTTTGGGCATTGGTAACTTAACCAGATTGACTGATTTGTGAGTTCTAGTTTTGTTCCTACATGCATTTGACGTTCATAAGAATAGTATTATTGCCAGCTCTGCAGTTGAATGTACTTGATATCTGTAATTACAATCTTAAATTTTTGTAGGAGAATAAGTGACTTGAATGGAAATTCATCGAGTTTCCCACCTCTTAGTGGACTGAGAAACATCAGGAGACTGTAAGTAGTTAATTTACTCTCCTTTGACACTGCTCTCTTCTTCAGTGTGTGTTTGACTGCATGAACTTGATTCAGGATCCTGAGGAGTTGTAATATTGTCGGGGAGTTGCCTCCTTACATTGGGCAAATGACAAACTTGGCAGTCCTGTGAGTAATACCTTCATTTAATTAACATAGTTTGATTTTAATGTTGAAAGCATTTAGTCCTCAAGGTGTTCTTTTCTATGCACAAGAAAATTTTATGGTCAATATGAGAAGATTCACATTCGAGAGATGTACAGGTAATAGAAGAGGAAATTGTTTTATTGCCGAAATTGCAAAAAGCCCTTTTAGTCAGATATACAACTTTTTCCCCACATGTATTAGTCTTTGTCAAACATGACAATGGTCATGTATCGAAAAAAATAAATATTTGCACGATATACCTCACTTGATGTATGATTTGTTCATATATATGTGTGTTTCTAATGCAGAGATCTTAGTTTTAATCGTTTGAGTGGACCTATTCCTGACACCTATAGTGGTTTATCAGACACGGATTACATGTAAGTACTTTTGCAATTTCCTTGTACTTCTTGTATTAGTTAAGCTTTTTACTTAATGTAACACAAAAAGTGCAGAACAAGAAATTTATACAAAGAAAGAAAGCAGGTGCTAAAGTTTCTAATGAAATACTCATTTAGTATACAAGCGAACTTATAACTATCATTTCAAGCACGTCTATCACTAATTTTACTTGCTTTGCAACTTTGAACAAAGCAAGTACATGCTTTTAGAATCCCAATGGAAAATGAGCTTTCCTTGTGAAATCATTTTACCTGTTCTGCAGCATGATATAGAAACAGTAAGGCCTATTGTTTTCCAGTGCTCCTCAATTGTGTTGGGGTTGGGCGTGCAAAATGGCTTCTCACTTTTATATGTACATTGGTGACAAAGTTTATTCCAGTTTTTCTGCTATTAGGCTAGGTGACTATTAGTACTCGATGAAATGTAAAGCTGGCGAATAGATCTCATTGGATAACATAGGAAATGATATACACAGAGCTGCTTTTGTTAATTGCAGAACCACAGTTTGACCTAAAATGTCACAGAAACAGGAAATTAATCCACTTCAGCTCTTTTGTTAACAATAGGCAATAGCACCTTTGTGTATATCATTACCTTCAACATAGATAAGAAGACAATTGCTATCTTTTTATCTGATTCATTTAGTGGGATAAATGGATAATGATGATCATTTCAAACCTGCCTCTATAATCCTAAGATATTTGATTTTTTTAACCGCGGCAAACTTTATGCATTAGTATGGGATATTGTTGAGTTATGCTAATTTATTGTTTCTGCTTTACTAGATATTTAACTGGGAACTCCTTAAGTGGACCACTGCCTGCCTGGTTCTTGTCAGAGGGTGATAGAATGTAAGTTATTCAATCAATTTGATTTCACTTTTTTCTTTTCACCTGAGTCTGGATCTCTTAGTCTCATCACATAATGTCTTTGTTGAATTAGCATGTGCATAATCACATTCTTGTATATAAAGGACATAAGAGCCAGAGTTTTTTTTTTGCCCTGTTTTGAAGGACATATGTCAGCGCACAATGATGTCCCACATATCATGGTTTATTTTGGACCTGCATGCAACAGAGCCGTCAGATAATTCTCTCCAAATGTAAACAATACAAAACAAAGTTTCGAGCCCAGTGTGCCAAACTTCATTCTTATAAAACAAGCCAATTATCTATAATCCCAAATCCCATGCTCCATTCATTATCTTGCCTTATTAAATGGCTTCACTAGGAGCAGGGTGATTCACTTTGGGAAAGATTTTTTTTTTTTTTGAAGAATTTAAAATTTTATTCCAAGGCCACCTTAAGAGTACATAGTATACCTGTTGTTTACCAAGACCCTTTAGCAACATACATCACCCTTAAACAATTTCTACGGTAACTAAAACAGGTACCAGGACCAAACAATGCTTTCTAGACCAGCATACCATTGTAGCCCAATATTACTTTCAAGACTAGATATTTGAATGACTTTTTTGATATAATTATATAGTATTTTTTATACTCAGGGCTAGCCATCTTGTCTTTTAAGTTCATGGATTAAGTGTTCAGATTTCTATCAACCATAGATGATCGTACTAGGAAAATATGCTATGAATGCATGAAATATGGTCTACTCTATCATGCTATTTAAAAAGAATTAGTATATCATTTGCAAAAAGCGTAACATCTGTGTTTTGATTTTTTCAGTGACCTGTCTTACAACAACCTCACGTTACCAGAATCGGATTCCCCCTGCCAGCAACGTAGCTTGTGAGCTTTCATCATTTTGTTCAGCAACAAAAACACACTTAAACTACAAATATCATATAATGACATGATGGATTTTAGTAACATATGATCAATTCTTATCAGGAATTTGTTTGCAAGTTCCAAAGGAAATTCAAGGTGAGTTTGAATGTTGCTTTAGTATCATATATTCACAATTACCTGTTTCTCTGAATTCATAACCCCTGAAATCGTGAATTTAATATTGTATTGCCAGTGGCACTGTATCCTGCTTAAGAAGCAACCACTGCAGTCGAAGTAAGTTTAATCTTAACTTATACTTGTCTGATTTAACCATTATCATATGATGAGACACTGGGTTCGCTCAATTCTCCTTTTCTTTTTCTATACTGTTAGAAATAAACTATATACTATAGGATTAACCATATCTGCTACTCTTTCTCATTTGTATTCTATGGTTCCTCTCTGCTTTACTTTTGTGTCCATGAAATGAATGTGAAAGTTTCAATAAAATGTCTGTTCAGCATATTACTCCTTCCACATAAATTGTGGTGGACCAGAAATAGGCGACTACGTAGAGGATTCAAGTTCAGGAGGCCCTTCAAATTTTCAACGAGGTAGTACAAACTGGGGATTTAGCAGCACTGGACACTTCATGGATGATTCTCGGTCCATTGATTCGTATGTGTTGTCGAGCAACTCAACCATTGTTGGGCAGGACCCTAGGCTTTACATGAATGCACGCCGTTCTGCCCTGTCATTGACCTATTATGGATTCTGTTTGGCAAATGGAAACTATACAGTGAACTTGCATTTTGCTGAGATCAGATTTACAGATGACAGAACATACAATAGCCTTGGGAGGCGTATTTTTGACGTGTACATTCAGGTGCTGCTTCTTTCTCCATTCCATAAGCAATATGGAAGGGTCACTAATAGTCTGTATGAATGCAACTGTCTAATGAAATCAAACAAGGATTTCATGAAAGGGCATGCTTATAGATCATGCTGAAAAGTTCAAACTGAAACAGTTTGTAATTTTGTTTTAGGGAAACCTGGTACTGAAGGATTTCAACATCGAAAATGAAGCTGGTGGAGTTAATAGGGCAATCATAAGACCCTTCACTGCTGTTGTTACTGATAATACCTTGGACATTCGTTTCTACTGGGCTGGAAAAGGGACAAACGCTATACCCTCCAGAGGGATATATGGTCCTCTCATTTCAGCTATATCAGTAAATTCAGGCAAGTCTCTAACTATCCTATAATACTTGTACATTCATTTATTTATCATTTATCTCTCTTTTTACTGAGACTCCGCTCCCCCCTTTTTGAAATTTATAGAAATCACTAGAGAATATCAAATTACTTGATTCATGACACTGTTCTACTAAATCAAACCGGCAAAGCATCTCAAGTGTTTTTTAACGAGTCTTATGCTTTTTTAGTTACAAAATCTTTTGGGCTGTAACTTTGATTGTATTATAACTATACATGCCTCTCATTCTACAGATTTTCCAGCACCATCAGAAAATGTAAACAACATCTCTACGGGGGCTATAGTTGGAATAGTGTTTGGAGTTCTTTCTGCAATCTTGCTGGTCGTGGGTGTTCTTTGGTGGATGGGGTGCTTCAAACGGAAAGACACTTTAGAATATGGTACTTGTATTTCAACATATATTATTCATAATTTGCTATGGAATTTTCAATTTGCACAAGATAAATTTACTAGCTGCATGTGCTAATCATGAACTAATTAAATTTATAACATACACATCTTCTATTTTAAAGTCTAAATCAAATTTTAAAAAAAAAACTCTAAATCAGACACAAGGTCTCATTGTTGTTTAATTGCTTGTTTTACAAATGATATTTATGGCAGAGTTAAGAGGTGTAGATCTCCAGACCAGTTCTTATTCATATCGTCAAGTTAGAGCCGCGACCAATAATTTTGATCTAGCTAATAAGATTGGAGAAGGTGGTTTTGGTCCGGTATACAAGGTAAATAGTGAAATGGATATTAATTTTCCAATATATTTTCTCTATTGTTGTCTTACCTTTCTGAAATTGCTGGTTGAGTATATTGGAAACTGAAGTTGTGGATTGACATTTTTTGTTTCTTGAAGGGTATGTTGCCAGATGGTACTGCCATTGCTGTGAAGCAGCTTTCATCCAAATCAAAACAAGGAAATCGTGAATTTATCACTGAAATAGGCATGATCTCTGCTCTACAACATCCTCATCTTGTAAAGTTGTTGGGATGTTGTATAGAAGGCAACCAGTTATTGCTTATTTACGAGTATTTGGAGAACAATAGCCTTGCTCGAGCATTATTCGGTATGTTTCGTGTCCTTAATCTTTATTTCTGGAAAATGCAAAATGGCACACACAATCATGTGGACTAGCTTATATACCCTCCCTGATTGCCCATGGTAATTGTTCACAGGTCCAGAACAGCACAGGTTGAACTTGGATTGGCCAACAAGGCACAATATCGCCGTTGGTATAGCAAGGGGTTTGGCTTATCTCCATGAAGAATCAATAATCAAAATTGTCCATCGTGATATCAAGGCTGCCAATATACTGCTGGATAAGAATCTTAGCCCTAAAATATCTGATTTCGGTCTCGCTAAGCTAGATGAAGAGGATAATACCCACATGACCACCCGCATTGCTGGAACTTAGTAAGTGACCACACCTACATCCAAAAACCTGTTTTATCATTGGCGTTTTCTTGTTTTGCTGGTCAAATTGTGTGCATATCTGCATTATCACAAGAATAAATTTCAATGACTAGTCCTCCAAAATAGAGTGAATACTTGCCATTTAAAATTGTCATGTAATTTGCAGTGGTTACATGGCACCTGAATACGCCATGAGGGGCCATTTGACAGACAAAGCAGATGTATACAGCTACGGTGTTCTTCTTTTGGAAATTGTTAGTGGAAAAGGCAACAATAGCATGAAGTCGAAAACGGATAACTTTAATCTTCTTGACTGGGTAACATAACAAACCTACGTATCATATACTCACTCATGTGCATCCTCATACGGCATACTACATGCCAACTGATACAGGTAATAGTACTAAAAGCTCCATCTTTTCTTTTCTCAGGCCAATTCCTTGAATGAGAGCGGAAACTTACTGGAACTAGTTGACCAGAGATTGGAATCACGCTACAATAAAGAAGAGGCTCTGACAACAATCAATGTTGCACTCCTTTGCACGGGTCTTGTTGCTCCAGAAAGACCACCAATGTCATCTGTGGTAAGCATGCTGGAAGGAAGAGTTGCTGTAAAGAAATTTATACATGACTCGCATACCTCTTCTAAGAAACTGAATGCTAACTCGCAAAGGAGGGATCATGAAACACAGTCGAACGATGAAAATGGTGACAGTACATCAATGGATGTGCCATGGACAAGTTCATCAGTATCTACATCTACTGCTGATCTTTATCCACTTGCTATGGATACTGATTACTGGGAGAAGAGACATTAGATGTCTGAATAGGAAAATTTGCAGTAGTTTGTAGTTTCCCAGCCTTACATGCAATAATTTTTTCATCTCATTTTTGGCTTGTATATTTGTGTTCAATTTTCTCCGTTGCTGGATGTTTACAAAATAATTCACTTTTTATTCAATATTTCACACGATAATTAACCAATTAAGAAAAGTTTGTACAACTCAAAACATGATCCATATTCCATTTGTACCAAAAAATTACATATAGTACCCCTGGAATTTGATGTTGATGGTAACGATTTGGTGATTAATGCGGGTGAGAGTATTGGTGCGTCGATTAATCGAATTGCTTATCAGAATGTTCCTTTGGATCGGGATTTTGGTTGATTCCAGCACGTGAGGCTCGTCAATGGAATGCTATGGAAATCGTTGGGCAGAGAAAGACATAGTTGTGGATTATACAGTACTTGGTAATCGAGAGATTCTAGAATTTACAGATGAAGATGTGAGTGATAATTTGGCTTATTGGAAATGTGCTTTGATCGGAACAATTATTGGTATGCATTTGCCTATTGTTGAGAGTCGATGGTCAATGAGACCACAAATTCATGATGCGGATACGAGTGTGTTTGTATTTTGATTTGAATTTGAGGATGAGATGGTGGCGGTGTATGGTTTGGACCTTGGATGGTGGAAGGTTCATTTCCTTTATTGCCTACTCGTTGGAAGCCTGGTATGGCATTTGATCCAGACTTATGTTACTGAGTTTCCTGCTTGGATAAGCTTTCTGGATTGGATCTGTAGTTTTGGTCACCTACTATGCTTGGAAGGATTGCAAGTATGGTAGGAAGCCTCAAGCGTTGTATATAAATAAGATGACTGGAAATAATGATAGGTTATCATATGCTTGTATGTTGGTTAAGTTGAAAGCTCGGTAGAAATAAATTGATAGAGTTACTTTGTGTGGTCCAGATGGAAGAGAATTTATACAGTCTATCGTCTATGAGCATAAGCCCTGTCAATGCTACAAACTCTTAAAGTTCGGTCGTAGTATTAGACAGTGTGTGCCGCATAAAGAATGGGTGGCTACTGGCTACCGTGTTCAGCACATTGGGGAGCTGGTGGCCAGGGAGTACTGTTTTTGTTTCAGTTGTTACCGTTAATGTGCCTAGTCCTAGTGGAAGTCCGACATCAATTTTAGCAGTTGATGCAAGTGTGCCTAATACTAGTGTTGTGTCTCTTGTTCAAAGTGTAGTATCAAGGTCTGAGGCTTCTGGGGGAGATGGTTGTGCATATTTGGGTGGAGTATTTGTTAAGGGTTCTCCATGTTCTTGGCAGGAGCCTGTTGAGGTAAAATCCCCAACTCTCGGCTATATCTAATAATATTAGAAATAGTCCATGTCCAAACAGTTAGGATCCAAAGTAAGGGTCTAAGTCTTCTCCGAGTCCAGTTGGCTAGGATGTAGGAAACCTGCACAAATAGCTAGAATGAGGGGGTAGGGGTTAGAACCTTGAGATCCGGCTTGCTTAGGATAAGCCAGATAAGAGACTTTACTCGAGAGTGATTGTTAGTCGACTCTGTATAATGATGAAGGTTATAAGCTTATGGTAAAATGAGAAGATCAAGTGAACTTGTTGATTTACCTTGGAAAGTGATCACTATTTATAGAGATTATTCCCCATTTAGAGGTAGAGCCCTTAGATTGTGCCAAGTGCAAGGTTAAGATTACGGAACAAGGCTTAAATAAGCCCATGGACCATAGTATAGTCATAACCCATTTTCCAATTTGCAAGGTTAGATTAATCATTTTGTGGGATTCTTATGGTAGAGCTCTTGGATTGTGCCAAGTGCAAGGTTAAGATTAAGCAACAAGGCTTAAATAAGCCCATGGACCATAGTATAGTCATAACCCATTTTTCAATTGGCAAGGTTAGATTAATCATTTTGTGGGATTCTTGAGGGCACACTTGTCCTTCTGCTCTAGGCGATGTCCGAGGAGAGTGGCTTGGATGTAGAGATCCGAAGCTGGTTGTGCCCTCTCCCAATGACTTCACTATGGCATGCTTCACTTTGTTTCTCTTTAGGTCCGAATTGTAGTTCCATATGTGCTGGTTGACCGGACCTGCTTCTCTTCGGATATAGAACTTTGGTCCGGATGTCCCGCTTTGTCACAGTATTCTACTTATGTTGGCCAGTTCCAACCCCGGATTGTCCCACGTTAGGGACCTTAGGGTCGGATCTCCTAGATTCTTATCCATGTAGTACCGTGATGTCTTAGGATCCATTCATCAAACATCCAAATAAATTTTATTACTCTTGCTTTAGTTCGGATGATATGACGGTGTATGTGTTGGTCACACATTCGTCAACTTTTTGTGGCTCAGATGATGTTAATTTTTGTCTTCGGATATAATATGTTATGTCTTGATTTTCGAAAAATTCGTTGTTAATTTGTATCTTGCAATGAGTCGGATGTCTGATATTCAGATGTCACCTCTAGGTATTGATATCCGTTATGATTTACTTCCTTTTGAAAACGACTTCATGGTATTTGAACTTGTTTTATTACAGATAGTGCTTGGTCAGGTCCTGAAACTTGAACTGTTAATACCTTGAACATTCCGCAACCTTGATTGTCATGTAATTCGCTTACTGATGTGTTGTAAATGCTATACACTCCATTTTGCAGTGGATACATGGCACCTGAATACGCCATGAGGGGCTATTTGACAGACAAAGCAGATATATATAGCTACAGGGTTCTTCTTTTGAAAATTGTTAGTGGAAAAATCAACTTAAAGCGTGAAGTCGAATATGGATAACTTCAATCTCCTTGGCTGGGTAACATAAGAAACCTACATATCATGAACTCTAGTGCATCATATGATATACAGCATGCCAACTCATAAAGGTATTAGAACTAAAAACTCCATCCTTTCTTCTCTCAGGCCAGTTCCTTGATTGGGAGCGGAAACTTACTGGAACTAGCAGACCGGAGATTGGAATCACACTACAAGAAAGAAGAGGTTCTGACAACAATCAAAATTGCACTCCTTTGTACGAGTCTTGTTGCTACAGATAGACCACCAATGTCATTAGTGGTAAGCATGCTCAGAGGAAGAGTTGGTGTAAAAAAATCTATACATGACTCGCATACCTTTGCTGAGAAACTAGATGCCAAGCAAACAATGGGCCATGAAACACAGTCGAACGATGAACATGGTGATAGTACATCAATGGATTTGCCATGAAAATATCTATTTATGATATGTATCCAATTACTATGGATACCGAGTACTAGGAGAAGAGAACTTAGAAGTCTAAAAAGTAGTTGATGTAATGTTTAGCAGATATATGAAGTGTTTATGTGTTTGTGGTAACTGTTGGACCTTTCAATGGATACAAGTATGGGCTTGTAAATTTGGATTCCATCCATGGATCGTAAAAAATTACTCCTCAATAAATTACTCCTCAATCATCCAAGTAAACTTCATATATTAGGGTTAGCACGTAGTTTTATGTGAAAAATTAAAGTAATGATAGAAAATAAAGAGAACGGAGAAAATTGTACTTTTTTAGTGGCATAATGTGCAATTTTTGTGTAAATGTTAGATTGTTTATTATTTATTAGTGGTGGGTAAATTCCTTTTTAGTAATGTATGAAGTTTGGTTGTACAGCTTAAAATAATAAATGTATGAAATTTATTGGGACAGAGGGGATAAGAAACATATTAATTTAAACAGTAGTATTATACAAAGTTTTTGAGAACTTATAAATACGTCATTCATAATTTTATATCATAAAGCTACATTTATTTTATCCAGAATAACTCTAAAGCTAAACTTCTTTGTTACTATGATTGACAATTCAGATGTTTTTTAAAATAATGTGTTTATACGAACAATTATATGACCTGATAAGATTTAAGAACACCCTATGAATAACAACGTCCGTCTAAAAGTCATGTCTCCATCAATTATCCTGTCCCATAAACGATGTAATTGTCATTAAGTGACTAGTGAGTTTGAACCGCTCACTGTGTGTATATATATATATATATATAAAAGTCGGGTCTCGATAGATTAGTGTTTGAACGGTAAACCGCAAAGACTTGTCACAGCTCACTAGTGACTGAAATTAGCACGTATGGAGTCCTACCCTGAGTTTAGATTGGGACGGAAGGTTGACCTAGTGGTGGCACGGAGGTTCCTTCACTTGCGAGTTAAACCCCAAACATGAAAATGGCAACTCTTGTTTCTTCTTCAACTCCCATCACCAATCTCTTCTCATCAAACCATTTTCCAGTTATTTCTCGACCAACAATTACACTACCATTTCTCTTCTCATCAAAATCAAATCCATCAATTCCCAAAATCAAAATCACCAATTCAAGAACAAGAAGAATGCCAACCCCAATTCAATCATCACAGACTGAAAGTACTTGCCCTCTTTTGCTGCAGCAAACTATTCAGCTCCTCCAATCATCACCTCCCACCTGGCAATCAGCCATTCTAAGCAACCTATTGATCTTCCTTGTGGGTTCTCCTCTTCTTGTTGCAGGCTTGTCTATCTCCGGCATTGCTGCTGCTTTCTTGCTCGGCACGCTTACTTGGCGCGCCTTTTCGTCTTCTGGGTTTCTTCTTGTTGCCAGTTATTTCATCATTGTCAGTTCAAAATCTCGTCTTTTTAATTATATGTGTGAATTTATTTCTGATTTTAGAGTTAGTTAGTTTGGTTGTATCTGACCTTGAAGTGCGGATGAAATTAGTTACATGATTTGGATCTGCTTTTTTGCAAGAGCAATGAATAGTTTCATTTTGCATATACTGGGATGCAAACTTCCTGCTGTTTGGATGACAATCTTGAATGTTGATGTTATGACTTATGAGTCAGCTGAAATGAAAA
>JAYMSP010005818.1:0-12846 GCA_036897095.1 Plantago elongata | reverse complement strand
ATATATATATATATATATATTCACACACACACACACGCATACATACATACATATGTATATATGGGTATTTTCGATGTTTGAATAACTACAATTTACATGTGGAAGAAATCCCAAATTATATCTGCACAAATATTTAAGCAAAATATGAGGTTTGCATAATTAAAAATTAATAACCAACTAATATACAAGTAAATGGTGTTTTTTTATAAGGCTAAGATTACAAATACTTTTCTCATTTACCAACACCTCTTTACTCCTAAACCACCTTATATTTTTACCAGAACGAACTCTGCACCTCCTCTTTACCACTCTAGCTCCATTCCACTGCACCACCTTAAACCTCCCAGTAAACGGTGGGTTTTAATATTTAATATTATCTCTTTAACTATTATTAGTGTAAGTGTGTAACTTTCACCATGTGATACTCGACGTGAAAGTGTTGGATAATCAAGGAAGTAAAATACATTTTATCGTACTATCACCAATTATTGCACTATCACCAATGCTAGTTTTCACTTTCACAATATCTTATAGTTAAATAATAATAATATTAATATGTACTATTAAGTCCCTCCCCACTCTAAATGATCTAGGACCCACTAAGACGATCTCTCAAGCTAGGACAAATACGAAGAGTTCTGATCCGAAGAAAAGGAGTTCCGACCCAAAATAAAAGGTCTGAAGCAACATGACTCGACCCCCTGGACCGAAACTAAGAGCAGTATCTTAGTTAATATTGGTCCGATCCGGAGTTGTTTCGACACCAAGACGTACCTTCTGATGTCAGTCCCTGACAAATGTACTTAGATCCTTGTTGGAGACGCGCCTCCTCGTTCCGGCGCCATGTGTCTCCATACTGCTAATCCAACATAACTCCGAGTTGTTAGAGTCAGCCCTATAAATACAGGGCATTTATGCCTCATAAATGTGAGCAACTACCACTGAATATACCACTCTCTAAACTTTGGAGGACCGAGCCCGAGCTCTTCAACCCCTAAACACTTAAAGTCCGAGCCCGATTTGTCTTACACAAACCGGCCTAAAAGGGTCTAACCCCCTTCTCCTTTTCTATACTACAGGATTCAAGTGATAGTTCTTTGAAACACTCTCTCCTTGGACCAAACACCTCCTCGGACTTGTTATTGCCTCGGAGCATTCCTTGACTTGAAATTCCAGAAGAAGAGACATCAAGACTGTGACCTTACGAACCAAGACTTACCCCCTCACATAAAAGAACTCGTTCAACGAACTAAGAAGCACTAGCCTTTGCTAGATCAGCGAACTTTGTCTTAGCCAGGTTTATACATTATCATATTGGCTCTGTCTGTGGGAAACTTTTTGCCTTCAGAACGAAAAGCAATGGCTTCTGCTACAAGACAAGTTACTACCAAAGCACACACTCCTGTCCGTGGAGGGACTTCGACTAGGGCAAGAGTGGTCAGAAATACTCCAACCTGGAGACGTACAGAGAGAGTAGCTCCCCCTCCTACCCAAGCATTAGCAGAACATTCGCAACAGGGCGCTACAAGGTCTGATGCAAGGCCATGGGTACAGGAAAGAACAAGACCCAACCACCAAATCAATAACTTAGCCCCCCTTCATGAGTATGACGAGCGTGATGGTCAAGAAACTAGTCTCTCGACTAATGAAAGACATTTGCAAGATCAGGGGCTACCTACCAACCCGATCCAAGTCGGCTCTTTAAATATCTTTCCTCAAATCACCGTGGATATGTTGTTATCTGGATATACCGAGGCCCAACTATTGTTGCTCCAAGCAGCCCTTGAGATGAGAACAAAAAATCTAGTAGGTCCGGTATTCAATTTGGTTGAGGAGATAGATCTGAAACCAGAGATAGTCGAGCCTACTAGACCAACAAGGAATCCCATCATCCTAGTCCCCTCGGAACCCCTTTGGTCTACACACTCCAACCTCATGGAAGGTAGAGGAAGGCAAACTCAGAGACATAGTGAAGATTTAAGAAACATATTGGAAAGAAAGAGTGCACTCAGTCAAAGGGTCTTCCCACAAACCAGCATAAGGGTTAATGAGGAGATCCCGACCGAGTCTTCCTCCCAAAATCATCGTTCTTACTCTCCTAATAAGAGGGCGAGAGGGGGGGGGGTATCACCATAACGAAAGAGGGGACACTAATCGTTACCGTGACAACACTCCTCCGGAGCACCAAAGAAGATACCGAGATGAAAGGAGCCGGTCACGTTCCCGTATCACCCGAGGAGAAAATTCATATGCAAATAGAGGACAGAGTCCTAACCCAAAATGAATACATAAGGCATAGTCGATCAAAGAGCTATAGGTCCAATCCCAGAGAAAAAAACCGAAGTGAAAAATATAGACTCAAGGAGCAGGTTAAGATTCATGAGAAAGCTTTGGAAGTCAACTGAGGGAAGTTGGAAGCTTTGACCCAAGCAAGAGATCTTAACAAATATGGACACTCAGTGGATCCCCTCTGTCCCGAAATGAGAAACACCTGATTACCTTTAGGAATGACCACAGCAAGTTGAAAAGAGGTCTATGAAGGAAGCATTTGCCCTATATATCACATGATCCGTTTTGAATCATCTATCCGTGGAGTCGGAATCCCAAACAATGTCATGGCTCAAAAATTTCCAGGAACTTTGTATGGTGCTGCCATGAACTGGTGGAAACGTCTCACCGCATATTCTATTACATCTTACAGCCAGTTGATGGTAAACTTTACCATGCAGTTCGAGAGTTTCATTGAGATTACCCGCCCGGTAACCTATTTGTCATAAATCATTCAAAGGGAATATGAGAGCCTCAAGTCTTATAAAAGAAAGTTTGAACAAGCCGATCTATTAGTCAAACCACACTCCATGAAAGATCGGGTGTTTAGATTGGGAGAAAATTCTCGAAACACAGAATTCCGTTACAAACTGTCGATGCGGAAATCACCACAGAAAGAGAACTTAGAGACATGGTCAAGAAGTTTTTAAGTACGCATGAGACCTTGGGGAAAATGACTGTGAGACCCAAAGTTGGGGAGGAGAAACGTGAGCCGGAAAACAAGACGAGAGGACATCGACGAGACCCTGGTAGAAAAGTCAATAAAAGAGAAGAAGGGGAGGAACGGAGGAAGTCCCCTCAGAGGATGTACACGAATTATGCTGATCTCAAAGCTCTGAGGAACACATTCTCACCATCATGCAAAGTCAGGGAATCCCATATGAGTGGCTGGCAATACATCGAGAAACTAGTTTCACAAAGAACTCAAATGAATATTGTCATTTCCATAAACAAACTGGACATTCTACTGGAAAATGTGTACATTTGAGACAAGAGATTCAGAAGTCAATAGAACTTGGATACTTACAAGATTACATCATGAGGAAGCCTGAGAATGAGAATGGAAAGAGGAATCAATCCGAGGAGCCCGAGCCCCGAGGTAGGGAGCCAAGGGGAGATTCTCCCAGAAGAACCCCAAAGCCAGGACCTAATCAAAAGAAAAGTTATGAAAAGCCCCGAGAAGATAATCGCAGGCGTTCCTATAAACCCCGAAGAGAAAGAATTCTCCACCTGGACCCCCAAGTTGGCATGAACACCAGGAATGAAGGAAATCC
Source organism: Plantago elongata (assembly GCA_036897095.1). Taxonomy (NCBI): domain Eukaryota; kingdom Viridiplantae; phylum Streptophyta; class Magnoliopsida; order Lamiales; family Plantaginaceae; genus Plantago; species Plantago elongata. The sequence continues at coordinate 9,244 of JAYMSP010005818.1, read as the reverse complement.
CGGAGCCCACCACGAAAGGCAACCCATGTGGCCTATTTGAATTGCCGACCAACTTTTAAGGAAGAAAACCCGGTCATCCATGGGAGGATTCACAGTATAGCTGGGGGACCAACTGGTGGCGATAGCAGGAATGCTAGAGAGGCGACAACACGATCTTTAAAGAAAGTCGACGAGGAAGAAATAAACTTGGTCAAACCAGGAACAAACATCATTAGCTTTTCCGAATCCGAGGCTCCACCTCAGTACAAAGGAGAAGGACAGGTCCACGACCCAGATGTACCATTGGTGGTTGAGATGGTCATTGCAGGGTACGAAATAGCAGGAATCTTGATTGACACTGGAGCATCATCCAACATTCTCTATATGAGTACTATCAGGAAAATGCAACTTAGCTTGAAAGGGTTGCTACCGTTAACTACGGACCTCATTGCCTTTGGAGGATTCCGGATCAAACCACGCGTAATATTTTACTTAGATGTTTCTTGGGGGAGGCTCCAACCAGGGTCACTAAAAAGGTTCCATTTGTCGTCACTGAAACTCCTTGTGAATACAATGTGATAATAGGCAGACCGCATTGAATCAGTTTAAAGCAGTCGCATCAACATTCCATTTAAAAGTCAAATTCCCAACATAAGCAGGCATAGGGACCATCACTGGAGATCGACGAAGAGGTTGGGAATGCTATACACTGTCGACTCGAAGAGCGTCTCGACCTTATAGAAGCGAGGAAGAGATTTGTCATAAGGAATACCTTCGAGATCGAAGAAACAGTGTATGATGATTGTTGACATTTTTGAGAGAGAAAAGAAGGAACGTCCTCTTGATAAAGGAATCAACTGGTTAAAAATGGGAGTGGACAAGGAGAACGCCACCATTCCAAGGGAACTAACTTGTGTGGCAAGTGAGAAATATCAGGTCATTCCTTCTATGCCGTCAAGAGAAACACCCATTAAATGTTTCTTTAGGAAAATCAAATATCCCCAAAAGAAGAAATCTTGGAAATACCGATTAAAGAGGGACACCCAGATCGCACTGTCAAAATTGGTTCAGAAATGGATGAGGAAACCACACTAAAAATGATTGCCTTCTTGAGAAAGAATGCATACATTTTCGCATAAAGCATGTTAGACTTAAAAGGGATCGATCCCAAGTGATGGTCCATTAGCTTATCGTTATTCCCAACACCTGACCCATCAAGCAAAATAAACGGGATCACAACCCGACACAAGATAAGATCATCACTGAATAAGTAGAGCGACTATTGCAAGCTGGTCATATTGAGGAAGTCCATTATTCCGATTGGATGTGTAACATAGTGCTCGTACAAAAAAGTCCTGGGAAATGGCGAATGTGCAACGACTTCACATCACTCAACCGGTTTTGCCCAAAGGATCCTTATCCGTTACCCAGAATAGATCAGCTAGTAGATTCCACCGCAGGATGCGCTCTACTCAGCTTCATGGACGCATTCCAATGATTTTATCAGATCAAAATGGCCAAGCAAGATATTGAGAAAACAACTTTCATCACCCCAAGAGGAGTGTATTGTTTCAAAGTAATGCCATTTGGGTTGAGAAACGCGGGAGCTACTTACCAAAGGTTGGTCAATAGGATGTTCAGAGATGAGATCGGAAAAACTATGGAAGTCTAAGTGGATGATATGCTAGTCAAAAGTAAAGAATCCACCGATCATATTCCACACTTGGAACGGTGTTTCCAAAACATCAGAAGATACATAATGAAGGTCAACCCTGCTAAAGTACCTTCGGAGTTACTGGGGGGAAATTTTTGGGATACATGGTGACCTAACATGGAATAGAGGCTAACCCAGAAAAGACCAAAGCCATCCTGGATCTACCGCACCCAACAAAACTTAGAGAGGTACAAAGACTGATCGACAAGGTCATCTCTCTTAGTAGATTCATCTCTCGTTGTGATGAAAAGAATCTACGTTTCTTCAAAACATTGAGGAAAACCAGTAAGTTTGAATGGAATCAGGAATGTCGAGAAGCATTCGAGAATCTCAAGCTCTATTTGGCATCCCCACCACTCCTCTCGAAACATGAAGAAGGAGAACCTATGTACCTTTATCTAGCTATCACACCCGAAGTAGTTAGCTCGGTATTGGTTCGGGTGGAGAAAAACGAACATCTTCCCATTTACTACTTAAGTAAAGTTCTAGGGGCACCTGAGAAAAATTATAAAGAAATCGAGAAATATGCCTACTGTCAAATGGAAGCATCAAGAAAGCTCAAACCATATCAATCACATAGGTTAGTGGTCCCGACTCACCAACCATTGAGACATGTCCTAGGAGATGCATCCAAGTTTGGTAGACTCGCAAAGTGGACTGTTGAATTAGGAGATCATACCATTAACTTTCAAGCGCCCGCAGCTAAAAATGCCCATGTCTTGGCAGACTTCTTGGCCGAATATCATAATCCTAGAGAACCTGAAGAAGAGGAAAACCAAAATTCCAAAGAAGAAGCTCCACCTATTCAAACAAAAGAAACAATCATGCTCTTTTCATCCTCCTCTCCATCGGAACCCGGAAAGAATCTTGAAACTGACCCAGTGGTAGATTGAATGATGATAGAAAAGGAAGAAGTCCAGCTCCCACCGCCACCATCGGGAAAACCTCCTGCAACCGCCCTAAAACATAAACCAATCCAACAAATGGATTTCTCTCCAAAAGAACTTGGTCCAGAAGAGAGGGACATTTGGGAACTTTATGTGGACAGTTCAACAGATTCCCATTCCAGAGTAATAGGATTGCTCTTACAGAGTCCTGAGAAAGCTCAAATGGAGTACCCTATTCGCCTTACTTTCCATGTCACCAATAATGCGGCAGAATACGAAGCAATCATAGCAGGGATGAAGATGGCCAAATCATTTATGTGCAAGAAACTGAGAGCTTATTCGGACTCCCAATTAGTTACGGAGCAATATTCAGGCAAGTTCACTACTAACAGTGCTTCCATGGCTAAATATCTGAGAGTCATGAAAGAGCTTGAGAAATCTTTCGATACTTTTCAACTTCTAAAAATCGTCCGGTCTAATAATGCAATTGCATATGGGCTATCTAAGTGGGCTACTACGTCTGGAGCAGTGGATACAAGAACAGTGGTCCTACTGGCTTCATTAGAATCAGCAATATCCCTAGCAAAAGCCAGTCTCAATATGGGAGCTCTAACGGAAGGAACAACTTGGATGATAGACATGGTCAACTTCCTAAAAGATAACACCCTCCTCACGGATCCTATATCGAAAATCATACGATGGTATGCACCTACGGTGCTTAGAACCAACTGAAGCCCGCCAAGTGCTCCTCGAAATTCACACGGGAAGTTGCGGAAATATTCCTAAGGGAGAGCTTTAGCCCAGAAAGTCCATTGAAACGGATACTACTGGCCTCGAATGCCGAAAAAAGCAAGAAACTATTCTCGAACTTGCCAGGACTTTCAAAGGTTTGCTAGAATACCTCATCAACCAGCTTTTCCCATGATTCCTTCCACTATATTGTGTCATTTCGATCAATGGGGATTAGACATCGTTGGCCACTACCTGAGTTACAAGGATTGGGAGCCAAAAACCACATCATAGTAACAACGGAATATTTCTCCAAATGGGTCGAGGCTAGGGCTGTCTAATATCGAAAAGGTTATGAGATTCATATGGAAGATAACATGCCGCTTTGACTTACCAATGATATTGGTAACTGACAACGGACGTCAATTCAAAGGAAGACTAAGGGAGTGATGCGATCGAGCAACGTTTTTCATCAGTGGGATATCCACAGACCAATGGACAAGCTGAAGTATCCAATCGCTCCATACTGGATAACTTGAAGAAAAGATTGGAAAACAGGACAAATTGGACCGAAGAACTCGATGGAGTTTTGTGGGCGTACCAAACCACTGCTAGGACCGCAACACGCGAAACACCTTGTAGTCTGGTGTATGGATCAGAAGCAGTGATTCCAGCCGAATGGCAATCAACACTTTCAAAGTTCAAGGATACACCCCTTCGGACAACCAAAGGGAAAATTCGTTAAATTATACTCTAGTTTGGGCGCAGTTTGGTTTATATACTCAACATCAACCATGTGTAACTAACATACTGCAAATCAACCACACGTTTAAATCATATATTCAGGTGATATGCCCAATCAGAATTTAGCACGTGTGATCAGTCGTCGACCATCGGTTTAGAAGGACACGTGTTCGATGGAGATTAATTCTGGGAATTTAATAAAAACAATTTTTTTTTGTTTAAAATTGCATAGGACACGTGTTTGAACGAGATTAAATCTCGTAAATGATTTTTTTAAAAAAGGAAAACACTGGTAAAAGAGTAGTGAGCGGGAAAACTATTGTCCAAAACAAAAACCCCAAACCTAATCACTTGACAAAAACCCTAATTCTCCAATCTGATAAGCAAAATTCAGAGAGTCTCGACTTGTATCTACGAAATTCGACGATGATTGCTTCTTTTGGAATCAATATTCGGGGAAATGAGCACCCCGGTGAAGAAGGTGCAGCTATCGAACCCTGAATGTAAGTTAATTGTCGTTAGCTAGTGATTAATTAGTTTAATCTCCGTTGTGTACTGGGCATTCGAGTTGTCTGTACTTATCGTTTTGTTTAATTCCACTGGGTGATTGTTTATTATTGTTCTCGATTGTGATTTTTCGATTGTATTTGTTTATTCTAAGTATGTGTTTATTGTTGATGGTTTACTGTTTTACTGGTGTTTACTGTTGTGTGTAGGGGTTTCGAAGGATTCATTGTTTAACTTGAATGTGTACTATGGTGGGTCATTCGTACATATGTCGGTTGGAAAGTATGTAGGTGGAGAGTTCATTGAGTTTACTGATGTGGCTGGTGTATTGTTGGACCTAGAAGCTTTAGCTGAGATGATGCAATAGGAGGGCATTTAAAGAGTGAAAGGATTTTATGACTTATATAAGGGAGCGTTTGACAGGGTGTTGACAGATTCACATTTGAAGAGCCCGTTTTCTAGAACACTACTTAGTAATAGGAAGAATGTGGTGGTGTATGTTGATTCCTCTGTTACTAGTAAACATGTTGAGATGAGGGAAGGAGAACCAGTAGTGAGTTATGAACTAATAGTGAGGGAAGAAGAACCTATGTCTCAAAATGTTAATTAGGGATTTTGTGATACACAACCTACTCAGAGGGATGAGATTGAAGAAACTAAGGCTGCAAGTGAGGGTGCTTCAACAGACATGATGAAGATATTGAGATAATTGATGGTGGTGTGAAAAATAAGTTAAAAAGAGGCATGATCAACATGATGAGAACAATGGAGAGCCTGAACAGATTGAAGATGTGCATGAAGAAGATCTGGGTGTTGAGTTTTGGCATGTAGAGCTACAAGATGAAGAGATTGATGATCAATCTTTGCTTAACCTTGACTTGGATGAAGTTGATCACAGGGACAATGAGGAAGAACCCGATAATGATAGTGAAGATATAAATGAGATGATTGACAACTTTTATGAAGAGTATGATTTTAGCTTGGAGAAATAATACAAGACAAACTGACAAAGGAAAGGACAAGATTGCCGAAGTTGATGAGAGTGACAAGGATGAGAGTGATGACAGTGAAGGGAGTGAGGGAAGTGTTAATAGTGATGACAGTGACTTTGAGTGTGATGAGGAGGAGGAAGATGAGCATGGTGTTAATGAGGATGTATGAATGATGCAGGTCACAAGGACATTAACACAGAGACATTTTATGATGCGCCTTATTGGATTTTATTATATCTATGCTACTTTTAGTGGTCTGTTTTCTCATATGGATATTGGTGATGGATATTCAGGATTGTATTGTATCAATTGTACTCAAGTTCACTGTTATATGTACATATTCATATTGGTGAAGTGCCTCAGTTTGATGTATGGATTGTAATTGTCAGGGCAACAAAAATGTGAAAGGAGTAGCAAGCATGCTCAACTTGATGTCTGCCAAAGCCAAACAAGCTCAAGAAATTGCAGGAACCAAGAAACCTCCATCTATGTGGACTGAGCTTAAGGCAAAAGGCAGGACAACTAACTACTCCAAGACAATCCACAAAGATGGCAATACAATCCACATCCAACAGCCTCCACAGAACACTATAACAAGGGATCAACTTCAGAATCTTCAAACTGAGATGCAAAAGAAGAAAAACAATGAAGAAGACCTGGAATTGTAAACTGAGAATTAGTCTCTCCTTTTGCCTTTTTGAGAAAGCCTATATTGCTTTGAACACAAGTACTATATGTTTCAGTTAATTAGCTCACTTATGTGAATTAGTCTCAGTTGATTAGCTCACTTGTTTGTCAGAAGGCATGCTTTGAACTAATTTTGTTTTGAATATCACCTATCTATTGAGGCTTTTAATTCCAACTCCAAGTTCATATTGTTACTTGTTGGTCATATTTCAGTGTGTATTTGTTACTTCAACCATTCAATAATTAACTCTTACACAAAGGTATGATACCAACTTGAACTGCATTCATTCATTCCCCCAAAAAATATGGCTCATTACATGACATTACACCATTCTTAAATACAGTACAAAATGCCAACCAACTAGTCTCTACTACTGCTACTACTACTGCTACTGCTACTCCTACTGCTACTGCTACTGCTACTACTACTACTACTCATCAGATTAAGCCATTTTCATGGAAAATATAGCCAATAGTTCCAACACTTAAAACTACACAAAGCTTCACCCAGACATTCATCTCCCTGCTTTCAACAGCTTGTACAATTACTCTCATGCTCCTCCTTTGAATCTAAACTGCATTCAATCTCTCCATCAGCAGCTTGTTTTGCTCAACCAAGGCAGAATTCATTTCAATCGACCCAACAATTTCAGCATTCTTTGCAGCTATCTCTTCATTCTTTGCATCAATCTCCACACGAAAAACCTCCAATTGAATCACCATTCTCTTTTGGTTAGCAAGAAATCCCGGAGGAATATCCATACCACGACTACATACACGATTATCAACCCAGTGAAAGTAATTGCAGCCTTGAATGCCCAAAACCCCTATTTAGCACGAATACACAGTAATTCGATACCAATTCAAAGAGAAAACAAATTGCAATCACAAAAATGGGAATTAAAAGCTTACAATGTGCAATGGACAGTCCATGAACCTTCTTCCCGGGTTCTCGTCGGTCCAAGAGGTACGAAGAATCAACAAATGCCGACAATTGCACAATTTACCCCGTCAGAAATCTCAGTACGATGACATTGTTCTCAATTTTGCTCGATTTTGTTCAAGAAGACGATATTTATCGATTTGGGGATTCGGGGGTTTATCAAACCTTAAATCGACTGGTTTTCTTCTTTTTTTAATTAGTTATCTCAGATTAAATCTCATGCGCACACGTGTCCCAAGCATTTTCATTTAATTTAAAAAAAATTAATTTCCAGATTAAATCTCCTACTTACACGTGTCCATCACGTCGAATTTGTCGGCGACTGAACAACACGCGCTTTTTTCCAATCGGAGAAGTCACCGGAATATATGATTTAAACGTGTGATTGATTTACAGTATGTTAGTTAAACATGGTTGATGTTAAGTATATAAACCAAATTGCGCCCAACCTAAAGTATAATTAAACCAAATTTCCCGACAACCACACCAAGAGGATTTACGACTTGAACATGCTGAAAAGTAGAAGGAGCACTGCTCTTGCAAGGACTTTTGGATTCCAAGCTATCATGACCAGGGCATACAACAAAAATGTCAAAATCAGGACTTTCCAAGTAGGAGACTTTTGGAAAGTTCGAGTAATAAAAAGGCCAAAGAAGGTGGAATCCCCATGGGATGGACCCTTCAGAGTTATCAGAGCAGTATCAATAGCAGCTATGTCTTGGAGACCTTGAACAGGGAGCTCGTGGAGAACATATGGAACGGACGACACTTGCAGAAGTACTATCCCTAGTAGAAAACTCTAAAGAATAGGGAAACTTGTGTTGTATCTTCATACTTTTGCGCACTACAATGTACTTTTTGCTTGAATATTATGAATGAAGATTTTACTTTTCTTTCAAAAGTTTGCTATAACCAGGGACCCTGTAATCCTGAGGCAGAGAGATGGATTCATTCAAAGAATCCATCCAACAAAAAGGCCAGGAATCCTAGAATTCCAAGGCAACGACAGATGGATTTATTCAAATATTCCATCCAAACAAAAGGTCAGGAATCCTAAAATTTCGAGGCAACGGTAGATGGATTCATTCAAAGAATCCATCCAACAAAAAGAGGCAACGACAGATGGATTCATTCAAAAAATCCATCCAATAAAAGGCCAGGAATCCTAGAATTCTGAGGCAGAAACACGGATTCATTAAAAGAATCCATCAAACAAAAGTCCAGGAATCTTAGAATTCTGAGGCAGAAACAGATGGATATGAATCCATCCAACAAAAAGGCCAGGAATCCTAGAATTCTGAGGCAAACGGCAGATGGACTCATTCAAAGAATACATCCAACAAAAGGCCAGGAATCAAAGAATACATCTTTGAATGAATCCATCCATATAAAAGGCCTCGGAACCCCAAGAATTCCGAGGCAAAGGTAGATGGATTTATTCAAAGAATCCATCCAAACAGACGACTAGGAATCCTAGAATTCCGAGGCAAAAACGGAGTCACCATACGATCATCCAGAGCAAAAGAATATATAAAATCATTCAAAAGGAAGTCATTTAAAGCAGAACAAAGAACCTAGAAATTCGAGGCAAATACATGAAAGATACATGAAAGAAGATAAACTGAGTCGAATTTCCTTGTATGAATACGCTTCGAGTACAAAGAAGAATCTGTCACAAAGGGATCTACAAAAATACACTTTAACATCGCCAAGTGACCGACCCAAAAGATGTTAGCAAAAACACTCAGAAGCAAATATGCAAAAATAACCCTCACAAACTGAGGAAATAGTCAGTTCAAAATATGTTCCAAACACATTAGACTTTACAAAATATTCACAGAGGCATACCGCCCGATCTCTCCAACTTGGCCCTCACCATGTTGCTCTTGTTGGACCGAACCTGATTCATGCCTACCCTGGCTTGTAATGACCGGGATCCGGGCCGAATATTTTAATAATATTTTCGGTATAGTTCGTGATGAATTAGTAACCGGTTAGTTCGCCAACGAGTTTAGGCGAATTAAAAGTAAGAGGAATTTATAAATAATGGCCGGTCGTATCG
>JAYMSP010005817.1:0-12846 GCA_036897095.1 Plantago elongata | reverse complement strand
TTCCCCATTTAGGGGTAGACCTCTTGGATTGTGCCAAGTGTAGGGCTAAGATTAAGCCAACAAGGCTTAATTAAGCCCATGACCATAGTATAGTCATAACCCATCTACCATTTGGGCCTCCAGATTAGATTAGTCATTTTGTAGGATATTTGAGGGAATCCTCGTCCTCTTGTCTGAAAAGACATCCGAGGGGAATGTACGGATTATGACGTATGGAGCTGGTCATGCCCTCTCCTACTGACGTGCTATGATCTGCCACACTTTATTATTTCTAGGTCCAGATGTAGACTCATATGCGTTAGTGATCCGGACCTGCTTCCTTTCAAATATAGCACTTTGGTCTGGATGTCCTAATCACAGTATTCTTGTATGTTTTGGCCAGGTATGACCTTAGATGGCCTTTAGCTCGGGATCCTATTTTCGGATCCTTGAGGCCTTATCCTTGTAATACCGTGATGTCTTAGGATCCAATCGTGAGACTTCCCAATAACGGATTGGGCATATTCCGTATCAACATAGGCCCCCCTAGTTTCCAAATATCTTAGTAGAAGATAGTTGGGAACTATAGAAGAAGAAGTCTTTCGTTCAATCCGTTCCATGAGAAAAAAGAAATTCGGGCCTAAGGTTCTTCAATTCCTTTTGAAATTCCCCCCCCCCCCTTGTAATTCTGAGAAAAGGGGTATTTGTTCCTGAGAGATACTTCTCGAACGTCCGAACTAATGGATATCCGAAGGGATATGTTTGCCTCCGGATGTTGAGACATACATAGTGATTGAGTTGTGGAGCCATGTCTGGTGTGACGATTGGACTGAACAATTGTGTCTTTTCGTCTCCTTAATGTACTGTGATCGTTGGATCAAACAGATCAACGGTGGATCTAAACAGGTAAATAGAAATAAATGCTTGTACTGCCCAAATTTTCCTCTTATAAATTGGGGGCAGTCACTCTCATCTTTCACCATTGCGCCAAGAGAAAGTAACCCATCTGAAGTGAAGAAATTAACCGAGGTAAATTTCAATTATAGGTTTAGACTTCGGATCCTGTTACCTTCGGGACCGAAGGTGAGTTCAGATCCAAAGTAACTTACATTGATTTTTCCATGCGATGTCGAAGAATTGCTCCGTACCATCACGCTGGACGCACTACCAAAATGAGTACGATGCTCGCCCCTCTGCTCCTATGGCAGTTCTGGCCCCGGATCCGATCGAATCACCCATTTTCCCTGGCTACGAAGGGTGGTGCGATCTAATCAACTGTGAGTGCGGGGTATGGCATTCCCCACTCTATCCGGGCGAGGGCACTTCGGCTGATATGGTGATTCTGGATCCGGTCTTGCGTGATCTCCCGTGCCCAGTGCAAGTACTTCGATAGCTGCAAGAGATTGGTCGGAAGGCCGAGCTCATGCAAGCCCGTGCTAGGAAGAAGAGCGAGAGAGAGGCTCGGAGGAAGACACGTGCTCGGAGGTAGAGGCGGGTCTGACCAATAGTGGGGAGACTCAGGAATCAAGTACGGAGGCACCGACAAGTTCAAGGCGGGGTATGCCCCGTTAAAAGTGTAAAGTTTTACATCTTTTGTTACTTCGGACAAGTATTATTCGGCTTATGTAATTTGTTAATCTTTATTTTGCCCCATCTAAACTTGGACAATCCTCCGAATATATGTACTGGTTTCATCATATATCAAATTTTGTGTTTTGGGATATAATTGATGTCTTCTTTAATCAAACTACCCTTGTGCCAATGTTGTGAAATGAGTCGACCATCCAAGGCAAACAAAGATTCTTAGTTCCATATGAAATTCGAACATTACATCCGAAACGAACAGGCGAAGAGTATCTGAAATGAATAAGTTTAATAGGGAACAAACAAATTCATCCAATCTAGATTGTCAAGTTTGGTTTATCCGAAAAGGTGCACAGCTGAAGGTATACAGCATCCGAAGGATACCAAACATCGTCAAATGTGTTGATGTCCGAATATGTCTTTTCAACTTTCCAAATAATCCCAACCGTTGAATTAAAAGTAGTGGGCGGTTAGATCGTGGGCACGATCTTTGAGGCGGTTGGATTTCCCAAATTATCCCCCTCTATAGTCTCCATCAGTGTCATTTGCAACGTTATTCTAAAGAGTGGATTTGTGAGTGATTGAGTATCCGAAGCAAAGCACTTGAGATATCCGAAGCTAAAGTTGCCTTCGATCCAACTCCGAATTATCTCAAGTAAGTATATGAACATTGTTGACTTTTACTACGGAATTGCTTGTTGTCTATCTTGTTCTCGTTTGATGTATGTGTCGTACTCTCGTTTGTATGTTTTCTTGAATCTGATGCTTTTATGCCATCGGAAGCATATGTAAATCCGGAGTACGAATAGTCGAGTAGGGTAATCCGTAGAGAACTAACTGCGCCTGCTAACTCCGAACTAGTTTGGGACTAAGAAATCCGAAACTAGGGTGCGAAGATAAGTGCCTTGGACAAAATCTTCGTAAATTGCTTTCCTAGGTCGTCTCAGACCGTTTAGACTTATCCTTTTCATCCTTCCTTAGGATGTCTGATAGTGGTAGCCAGAATGTACCCGAAAGTAGCAGTTATGGATCCGAGCTAGGCTCAACCCCGGGTACTAATTCGTACTCCGTCACTTCGGAAGAACGAATTAACATTGAGGCCGAGGATGTTGCAGAAGAGCAAGAATAGGAACACGTGCCGATAGAAATAGACATACTTACGGAGGTAAGTAGTCCTTCATACCGCCTTGTAGTACTCGGTTCCAAGGATTCGGATCGCCAAAATTACTCGAGCTCCGTTGATTTTCAGGCATTAGAGACCCACAAGACTACCACCCGAGAGGTTGGGACTGCCTCCGAATCTGATGATGGTGATCTCCCTCCTGAGGTCGGTCTCTTATGCCGTAATCTGGGTTATAATACACGTATTCATCCTTACCAATTACTCTAGAAACTCCTAGTCGAGATGAGGCTCCGGATGTTGCTGCCTACGAGGCGGGTATTGAGGACAAGATCCGAGTAGTGATTCCCCTTCAAGTTATCCATGTAATAAACTTGGATGAAGAAGTGTCTCCAGTTGATGTGGTACCTCCGACACCCATTCTGAATGAAGAGGAGGAGGATAATGAGGATGAGGATGAGGAGAGAGCTGGAGCCGCCAAGTGTGCGAAGGTCGGAGAAGAGGAAGAGGATGAAGAAGGCCAGGTCGGCACATCCGTGGGGACTTCAAGTGATCAGGTTTACGAGATCAAGTACCCGAGGAGCAGGGATAACGTTCAACATCCAAACATTGCTAGGGCATTGAATTTGGATGAAACTCTTCCCACTAGGGCCAGCGAGATAACCGTTTAAAGGTTGAAGGAGATCCGAGCTAAATATGAAATTCCTGAATCCTTGGAGTTGATTTCTCCCGATTCACAACATGCCTTCTACAACCCTCTGAAAGGATGCATGACGGTCTATGAAGTCTCGCTTCACTGCAGATCTTTAGTGATCTCAACCCGAGTCCGTACCAAATCATTAAAAACTCTTTAGGCAACTTGATGTGCTTCGGCGTCCTATGGGGATTGCCATGAATACAACCAAATTCCGGATGCTATTTGAGATCAAGGCCAGTGAATCCCATCCGAACTTCTACTCATTCCTATTTCGGTCCAGGTTTGCCTTCTTTGAGGATCCGATCTCCTCTCTGGGTGTAGAAAGGTGGCAAAAATTCTTTTTTGTCCGTCCGGCTCTTACGGTTGGCCAACCTGAATCGATTAGGGAAAAGTGGGTATTCCCTTGTGTCTTCTCTCGGGACTGGTTGACACTCTCGGCCCCAGTCGTCGGACATCCGAAGATAGACTTGATGGCAGAGTCTCCAAAGTACTTTGAAAAGATGAAGAAGAGACATGAAGCTGAGAAGGCCAAGGAGGCTACCGGAGAGAGGACTTGCAAGCCCCAGAATGAAGAAAGAATTTGAAGGCGGAGTATACTTCGTAGAAGTGTACGGTCCTCAGACCTTAAGACAATTTATGTTCTTGCATCGTCTTATTTTATCCCGAATTTTTTTAATTTTCTGCTTTATTTCGGATATTGCTCGTTGATAGTGTGGCTTTGGCTCCGCACCCTGATTGATTTCACTTTGTGTTGAATACTTTGTTTATTTGCAACTCTTCTTAGCTCGGATCAGATATTGTCTGTTTTATTCAGATATTGCTATGTAGCTCCTTTTCATGTGAAGTGTGATTTCTCTCTTATCTTCTGCAAGTAATTTTTATTCGGATGTTTGTATGATATATCCGAACATTTGTTTTTGCTTAACAATCATTTCTTGTGTCGGACTATATCATACCCGGAACTCTTCTATCAGAGGAGAAATATGTATTCAGAAGTAAAGAGATGAATTCTTGGAAAAGATAGCCGTTGTATTGATTTGATGGAAACACAGTTACAAATGGTGGGTCAAAATGACCTTTGGAACAACTTTGGACAAAACAGAAATGATCAACAACATCCTAAGCATAAAACTTTTGCAAATTCCTCGCATTCCAGGTTCTTTTGAGTACTCTTCCTTCGACGTCTTCCAGCTCATAGCTCCCATTGTTTCTTACCCCAATGATCTTATAGGGACCTTCCCATTTAGGTTTGAGTTTTCCAACATGATTAAGGATATCCGCTCTCCTTAAGACCAAGTCTCCAATTTGGAGGTCCTTGTTACACACGTTCTTGTTGTAGGCTCGGGCGATGGAACTCTGATATCTAAGGATATGAGTTAGGGAAGAATTCCTCTTATCCTCCAGGAGCTCGTGATCAAGATCCAAGCTGCCTCATTCTCCTCGGGATGGTACTGCCGAATTCTTTGAGTTTCAACAATAGCCTCCGAAGGAATAACAACCTTGGATCCTTAAACTAAGGAAAAGGGGGTTTCTTGGGTCGCTGTTCTTGGAGTGGTCCGATGTGTCCAGAGCACGCCATCCAAATCCTCGACTCAACTTTCTTGGAAAGTTTTGAGTCTTTGCTCAAAGATCTTCACAATGATTCGGTTGGTAGACTCAACTTGCCCATTGGCTTGGGGGTAGCCGACTGAAGTGAAGTGTTCAATCTTCAAGGATTTGCACCATTCATTTAGCTTGATTCCGGAGAACTGAGCCCCATTGTCCTAGACAAGTATCCTTGGGAGTCCGAAGCGGCAAATGATATTTTTCCAGATAAAAGTCCGGACCCGGGCCTCTGTGATGGTAGCCACTGCTTTGGCTTCAACCCACTTCGTGAAGTATTCAACAACCACAATCAGGAATTTCTTTTGTTGAGCTCCCCAAGGGATTTGTCCTACAATATCAATGCCCCACTGATTGAAGGGGGACGAGATGATTGACGGAATCATCGGATTTTTGGGCCTATGAGGAATGTTGGCGTAGAATTGACAATCACTGTAAGTTCGGGCTAGAATGTCGGTCATCCAAGTTCTTTCTGAGTCTAAGTAATAAAACTGGAGTCCTTGACCCTGAAGAGAAGAAGTTCCGAGAGTAAGCAAGATGATACTCCTCGTGTCCAAAGCTCCGGATGTAGAGGCAAATGTCGAGCCTCTCAAGAGAAAACTCCTCGAAGTTTGACACTTCCTCTTTGAGCCTTTCTAGGTATAAAACCATATTCGGACCTTTAGTAGTAAATGTCCCGGAATATTGAGATACAACTAGTTGGGAGTCTGTATAGGCTCGGATCCTCTTCACTTGTAGGGCCTTTGCCATTCGTAGTCCTACTAGGAGAGCCTCATACTCAGCTTCATTGTTAGTCACCCGAAAGTCCAGGGTAATGGCATAGTCCACTTGAGCTCCTTCGGGACTACGGAGGTGGATACCTACCCCTCCGAGTCTGCCATTGGATGATCCGTCCACCTGCAAGATCCAAGGTGAATCTTATTTCTCTAAGACCCCTTTGGGAGTCGTCTTTTCTTCTTGCATCTAAACATCCTTGGAGGTACCTTCGGAAGGGACGACATCCATCATGGTATCCGAGTCTTCTACAATAAACATCCATTGATCCCCGAAGAGACCATTCTCATGATCTTGCTCTTCTTCTTCTATCGACAGTGATTCGGATAAAGGTGCTTCGGGTAGGATTTTTGGATCCACTAGTTCGAGACCCGTGGGTTCCGAATCCTAGGTACCTTCTTCCGGAAAGTCGACTAGAAAATCTTCTAGGACTTGGACTTTGTTGGCTGACGGAGCCTGGTACGAGATGTCGTTCTCGCTAAGTTCGATTGCCCACTTCGACAGTCTCCCTGATTGTTCCGGCCTTCCCATCACTTGCTTAAGGGGTTCATTGGTCAAGACAATAACTTTATGGGATTTGAAGCAAGTCTTAAGCCTTCGGGTCGTGTGGACTAATGCATAAGTCATTTTTTCAATGTGAAGGTACCTCAGCTCGGGTCCAACAATAGCTTTGCTTAGGTAATAAATGGGCAAGTGATCGTTCCCTTGGATTTGGACCAGCACTGAACTCATAGATTCATTTGTCACAGCCAAGTACAAGTACATGGGCTCTCCTTAGATTGGTTTGGAAAAGAGCGGAGGCGAAAGCAAGTAGGGTTTAAGGCTTTCGAAGGCTTCCTCACACTCCTTGGTCCATTCGAACCTATCCCCTTTCCTTAGGATATTGAAGAATGGCAAGTTCTTCTCGGCTGATCTCAAAATGAATCTGCTAAGGGATAACACTCTTCCGATGAGTTGTTGCACTTCATTGACATTCTTGGGTTGAGGTAAGATTAGGATTGTTCGGGTCCTTTTTGGATTGGCACTAATACCTCTCCATGTGACCATATATTCGAGGAACTTACCTCCCTTGACTCCGAAGGTACATTTGTCTGGATTCAAACTCATTCCGTACTTCTTTAGGATGGCGAAACAGTTCTCCAAATGATCAATGTGACTTTCTGCAATCTTTCTCTTGACTAACATATCATCCACTTAGACTTCCATAGTCATACCTAGTTCTTCTTTAAAAACTTTATTTACGAGCTTTTGATATGTTGCCCCGGCATTCTTGAGTCCGAATGGAAATACTTAGAAGCAATAAACTCCTCTTGTCGCAAAGAAGACTGTCTTCGGGACATCCTCTTGTGCCATCCGAATCTGGTAAGAGCCTTGATAAGTATTCATAAAACTTAGAAAAGCACATTCGGCTGTAGAGTCCACCAATTGATTGATCCAAGGTAAAAGGTACGGATCCTTTGGACAAAACTTGTTGAGCCGAGTAAAATCATTACGCATCCACCATTTTTCCAGAGATTTTTCAACCAGGACAACTTTACACCCTTAATCCGAATATATGACTTCCTCGATGTGTCCCGCTTTCAGTAGCCTATCTACTTCTACAGCGATGATATCATCTTCAATCGAAGCAAAGTCCTTCCTCTTCTGTCAGATCTGCTTGACCGTGGGATCCATGTTCAGATGGGGAACAACTACCCTCGGGTCTATCCCTCTAAGGTCATCCGTACTCCAAGCAAAGATATCTGAATTTTTCCTTAGACAAGCTATCAATTTCAACTCCACCTCTAAGTTCATTTCCGTACCAATCCTAGTCTTGTCCAGATTTCCCTCAATGATCTGAATTTCTTTGAGGGTATCTGGGGCTCGATCCGAACAGAACTTGGGGAATTTGTGATCCAATGCCCCTACCCCGATTTTAGTCTTCGGTGGTTGTTGGGCTCGGAACTTTGGAGATTGCAAGTACCGGATTGGCGGCTATGTTTGTGGATAATATGTAACATTCCCAAGCTTCTCGTCTATTACCTAGTTCCTCTAATGGAGACGAGATGGCTCGGAACTGATTAAGGTATGGTCGACCGAAGATAACATTATAGTTGAATGCCTTATCCACCACTAGGAACAATATAGTTTAATTCATTCTCCTCAGAGAAGTGCCCATTGACACCTATAGCTTAATGGTTTTGATAGGTGTGACAATCCCTTCTCCAAATCCGGTCAGAGAAGTGTTCACCCTACCGTACTCAATATCTCCCAAGTTCATCTGGTCAATGGTTCTCTTGGAGATGATGTCCGAAGATCTTCCCGTATCCACCAACACCTTATTGACCTTGTAAGTGGCAATGACTAGTGAAATTATCAAAGGGATGTTGGGAGGTCGGGTATCCCCACCTCCAGGTGTTGGGGGTGGTATTTCACTGTCGTCAAAGAAAATGACATTGGACCCCCTCGAAGGCACTGGTATCCGAACTAAATCACCACTCCAGATATCATGAACATTTCTCTCCCTAGCATTTCGACTATCTCCTCCACTTGGCCCTCCGGATATAGCGTTGATGACTCCGCTATAAGGAAAATTCTCATAGTCCCTGTCTTCCGGATTATCATCATATCTTCTTGCTTCCGGAGGTGGAGTGTTTTTAAGGGGAGGTGGGAGTGTCACGGATTTGGGTCTCGGACTCCTATCATCCCTTCTGGGTAGGCTATGCTCTCCCTTGAAGTACGGGTCCTTCAGTTGCCCACTCAAGATCAATGTCTCTATCTTAGTCTTGAGTTGAATGCACTTCTCAGTCGGATGCCCATTCTGTTTGTGGAAAGCACAATAGGCCTTCGCTTCCTTACCCTTTTTATTGTTAAAGAAGAGTTTAGGCCACTGAATATCAAGGTTCTGCTCTAGCATTATCAGTAAGATCTCCTCTCTCGGACGTTTCAAATGGGTGTACTCAGTGTATCTCCTAGGCGGAGTATGCTCTCTTCGGGGTTCATGCTTCCCCTAGGTATCCTTCATCGAGTCGGATTTCCAAGTTTTAGGCGCCTCTTGTCTGACTGGTTCCTTAGCCTTCTTTTGTCCGATTCTAATGGGGACGTTGCTTCAAAACTCCACTCCATATAAGACATGATCGCAAATGTCTTCGAGCTGCTTTTCATTCAAAATCTCCTCCTCGAATAGTTTTTTCCAGAGGTCGTGATTACTGGTGTTCGCATACAGGTGACAAAACCGTTCCTTATGTTATGCGCCTCTACTTGTCGAACCTCCGAATTAAATCTATCCAAGAAGGTCTGAAGATCTTCATTCTTGGATTGAATGATGCCGGCCAAATCTTCCACTGATCTTTTCCTTCTCTTAGACTTTTGGAATCTCTTCAAAAAGAGTGCAGATACATCATCAAAAGATTTGACTGATCTGGAAGGCAAGCTAGTCCACCAGTCCATTGCCTCCCCGAAGAGAGTGGTAGAAAAATTGAGTGCCTTGAGATTATCATTCAATCCATTAGTGTCCATCTTGGACTCGTAACGAGTAAGATGAGCTGCCAGACAACTATCTCCATAATAGCACTCCAGATTCGAAATGGTACATTCATGATGCTTTTTCTCTCTTCATATTGCGGTACTCATTGGGTTCGGGACCCTGTTTGTTACCTTCTCATGCGTATTCACCATCTTGCTGAGTTTGGCCATTTCAGTTTCTAATGCCTTCTGTTGGATAAAGATCTGTTCGGGTGTTAACTTTTCCCCAGTCCTCGGATCAAGTATAGTTTCGGGCATTTGTTCTGCTTTGATCTCAACAACACTCTCTCCTACGTGATCATCAGCTCACCTTGGATGTGAGATTATCCGGTCCGCTCTGGCTGGTTTGGCTCTAGCCCTTACGGGACTCCTTTCTTGCTGATCTCAGGAATTGGTTCTCTGATTGATCACATGACGGAGGTCATTATCTTGGATGACTTCCCCAATTCTTTCCCTTACTGGTCTCCTCTCGAGCCTCGATTGTGCAGACTCGGCTGGCTCAGGAGCGGGTTGTGGAGGTGTTAGCTGGACATTGTTTGAACCTAGGCATCCTTGGATGACATTCAGTAGCAGTCCGAACTGGTTGTCGTTCATCTCGAACTCATACGGGGATATGATAGTTCCATTTGGCAGAGTGAAATTCCTCCCTACTGGTGGCCCGTGCGCTCCTGACGGACGAGGCTGCTGGGTCGGAGGAACTTGATCTCTTGTGGTGATATATGGAGGGGCCTCTTGTGAAGAAGCAGTAGTGGTATGCCCATCAATGGGTCGGATCCTCTTTGTTCAAGTGGTGCTCCGAGCCGCTGCAGTCTTCCAAGTAGGAGGTCTACCTCGGGGACGTCTCACAAGAATTCTAGCCGGAGGTGAAGCAATCCGAGTTGATCTTCTAGGTCTTGCCATTTCTTAGGAAGGGAACGAAGAGCTGACTTTTCGTTCTGTTTCCCATAGACGGAACCAATAATGTTGAGGTAAAAGCCCCAACCTCAGGTATAACAAGAAGCTAATTAAGTCCACTAGGTTAAGATCCGAGAGCAAATGTAGTCTTCAACTTCAAGCTTTACTCGAGAGTGATTATGAACCAACTCTGTAAAAATGAAGCTCTAAAGCTTATAGTAAAGTGAGAAGATCAAGTGAGCTTGTTGATTTACCTTGAAGAGTGTGCACTATATATAGAGATTATTCCCCATTTAGGGGTAGACCTCTTGGATTGTGAGAAGTGTAGGGCTAAGATTTAGCCAACAAGGCTTAATTACGTCCATGGACCATAGTATAGTCATAACCCATCTTCCATTTGGGTCTCAAGATTAGATTAGTCATTTTGTAGGATCTTTGAGGGCATTCTCGTCCTCTTGTCTGAAAAGACATTCGGTATTCTTGTATGTATTGGCCAGGTATGACCTCGGGTGATCTTTAGCTCGGGATCCTATGCTCAGATCCTTGAGGCCTTATCCTTGTAATACCGTGATGTCTTAGGATTCAATTATGAGACATCCCAATAACGAATTGGACATATTCCTGTATCAACACCCTACTTGCTTCTGATAAGCTCCATTGAAATGTTCTCTCGTATTCTGCTGGAGATGGATGTTTCTCTCTCTGATTTTCTCTCTCAACATATTTATTTCTTTTCATTTCTCGTTTCTCACAAAAGAACAACAAAGAATTCTCCTTTCGTTTGTTTAACCATCGTGTATTGCTTTCAAGTTTCATCTTGCGAAGTACTTGGTATGTTGTCTTCATTTTGTTGCGAAGTAATTACTTTTAAACTTTTAGAAATTTCTGAGAAATAATCACATTAAAGATTGTTATTTCCATAGGTATTTCCTCCTCCCCATTTTAGTTCCCACATTTTATTTTTATCGTCCTACATAAAATGTATTTGGCATGACCGTCGAGTAAAATCTATTTTCATTTGATAGGTTAGTATGAGACATTGGCATGTCCAATTGAGCTAAGCTACTAATTGCATTTTGTTTGTTTATCATTCCATTCACATGCAAGCAAATCTCAAGCTCCTTAATATGGACGTGGAGAATTGGTGGTTCTCAAGACATCGTCGGCTTCGTCCCACTCACTGGCGATACACTCTTCCTCGCCAGATTGTTTTTTATAGGCTTCTTCATCGTTCTTTTGGGATCTTAATATGTTTGTTATTGGGAATTCATAATGATACGGTCCTTGCATTCACGATTACTCAATCAAGTTCAGGGCTCGGTTTGTGTCTACCCTTTATAACTTAATTATGCCGTCTCATTAATTAGTTGACTTTTTGGGCTTTGGCCATTGTAGGAATAAGATCACCCACTTCTTGAAAAAGAATGTCATCTGGCATCTTGATATCAATCCCACCATCACTATTACCTACAATAACTCCATCACCAGCCAGTAGTATCCACTTTGTGAATTCTCTCATCTCATGAATCTCAGCTATTAACATACCATCTTTAAAAATACAAAACACATTTAACAAAATATAAATAAAGATACAAATTACTTAAATTAAAATTACTATAAGTGAAACAAATATTTAGTTACCTGATGTCCCATATCTTTTGTAAGTACGGGGACCACATGCGAATCTCAAATTTTGGATGAGCTATTTTTGCATTAACAATGTAAAATCTAGACTCCCTGACTCACTGGCAATAGTTGTTTAAACTTTCTACCGTATACAATAACTAAACCCTTTAAAACAATGCATATTGGTAATTGTGGCCTGTCCCATATAATAACATTTGTTACCCTAAGTAAACTTGTTGCATCAGAAGCATACTTAATTTTACTACATATCGCGTCTAAATGGATTTTCTATTGTACTCAAAAGCATCAATGATATGATACTGATGGAATGCATTAGCAGAATCGTACCTCTTCTAGCTTTCAAAACGGAGCATAAAGTCCTCCAACTAAAATATCTCATCTAGAATCAATAATGAATTACAATATTGACGTCCTGCTAAGTATGAGTTGATGACATTTATTTTCCCTATCTTGTATCTAAAAAGGTAATTAAGAACTCCCTTAGAATAAGATTTGTCAACCTACTCACAATACTTATATGAACAAAATCGATATGCCAGCCGTCTACTCCATGATAAAAAAAAAAGTAGTGTAGCATCGAAGAAACTCAGATATGTACTTCAAGTCCCCATTTTTCATCTCAACCATAATATGATTTTTGGCATGTAAGTTATGTCACCCTTAACTATAGCAATTACTTATGATGCAGTAGGCAAACTATAAGTTCACCCATCCCCTGGCGTCTTCAATAAGCTGAAGGCCTACCTCACGGGCATTATCAATGGAGATGCGAACTCTGACCTTCGTGTTTACTTTTGCATATGGATTGTATTCTCCATATTCAGTCGAATAAGTACTTAGGCCATGCCCAAAGGGGCGCCGTTGGCGTGGCGTGCCACGCCGTGCTGTGGCAATAGCCAACCGACTGCAGCCACGTGTCATGTCCTTTTTTTTTTTTAATTTTTTTTCGAAATTCAAATTATATCCATTTTAAAACGGTAATATCTCCAAAAATACGAAATAAAAAAAAATCACCAACGGCTATGTTTTTTCAAGATCTATAAAA
>JAYMSP010005816.1:0-12849 GCA_036897095.1 Plantago elongata | reverse complement strand
ATATTTTGATTAAGTTCTATTCGTTGTTCCATTTGGCTTACGTATTGTCATTTATCTGTTGTGGGAAATGTTGTAGAAAAAGTACTACATCACCAATGCTTTACTTCCCCAGCCGTGGGATACTTTTGAGACCATAGGGTCGAACCAGTACAGAAAGATGATTAGTGCTGGAAAGAAGCAGTTGAGAACTTAGAAGATGAAGCCAAAATGGATAGGGGATGATGCCCTCCCCTTGTGGGCGGAGTACTGGCGCGACCCAGTTGTAGTTAACACAGCTTGAAAAAATTAGCAAAATCGATTGTCTCAATCGACTGGTGGTGTTGGGACATCCATACACCTACTAGGGACCCGAGCAGCTATCACATATTACACTATGAAGGTTATTGATTAATGGTACTAACAAGTTTCTTGTTTTCTATTCTCGATTCATCTTTGGTGTTATTCTATTCGATTCTGAAGTTACCAATTAACTTACTACTTTGTTTCTTGTATAAATGTTTGTTTAATAGGCTCACTGAGCTGATGGTCCAGGGCCTGCGTACGATTACTTCAAGAAGGCCAAGCAGAGGAAGGATGGTGTTTGGATAAACAACAAAGCTGAGACCATTGCGGTATGTTTCAATAATTCTTTATTTAAGGTCCACATTACTATTTCTGTGTATTTTTAGATATTGTATCTTATGTACTATATATGCAATTTCGTTCACAAGCTGAGGTAGACAGGAGGATAGATGGTCGGGACCTCTCCATTGAAGAACAAAACAAAATCTTCTTCGAGGTCAACCCATTGGACGACAGGGGTCGAGTAGTCTAGCTACTTCGCTGGAACCTGGTAGCTACTCAGTCTCACAGGGAGGATCACGCTCTACTCTTTACACACAGAACCGGGTCGGTCGGATGATGACTCCTATGCAGAGGCAGATTCAGGAGTTGCTTGAGAACCGGGCTCGTCTAAAAACTTAGATGGAGTCTTTCGAAAGACGTCTTCTGTCTGAATCACCTCCATCATCTCCTGATCACATTATGGATTAGTTACTTGTTTATACTTTTCTGGACGGATTATTAGGTACTTCTGTTTTATTTTGTCCACGGATGATTAGGTACTTGTGTTTTATTTTGTTTACGGATTCTTAGTTACCGCTTTAGTTCGTATGGATGTTTACAATTACATTTGGATACTTTTTATTCGATGAATCATTTTATTCCGACGAATGACTTTTATTTGAATACGTTATTCTACATTATTATGGTGTGAAAATTCGAGAGGAAAACAAGAATTTTGAATATTAAAAAAAAAAAACAGGTCAGCGATGGAAGAATCTGTTGCCAATTGAATTAGCGACGGATTCACCGTCGCACGATTTAGGGACGCTCAGAACGTCCCTAAATCATTCGTCCAAATTAGTGACGTATAGTTATCCGTCGCTAAGGACGAACTAGGGACGCTCTGAGCGTCCCTAGTTCTAGCAACGGATAACTATCTGTCGCTAGAAATGGACGGACTGGTCAAACGACCGGTCCGTCCCTATTTCGTAACATTCGTTGCTGGGACGGCCAGCGACGAATCGCTGGGAATCAGCAACGAATGGTTCCGTCGCTGATTTCCAGCTTTTTTGTAGTGTTTAGGTCGTAGATGTTTCACTATAAAACACATTTAGTTGACTTGGATCAACCAAACTTTATAAATTTTTTAGGCCAGTGTTTGGGTCGGCATTCCTAATTGACATTTGATTAATCAGGTAGAAATTGACCGGACAACACAAATTTGCTTATCTAAACTGGTAGTGTCTCGATTAAAAAATCTTTTTCAATATTTAATCAAATTATCATCAAATAGTCCCTCAATCATTATTTCGAATTAAATGACATTGAACCACAAACACTTGTCTACCTCAACATCTCATCAGACACATGAGATATAGACAAACAACAATGTCTCAAAATTCAAAGAGATTGTACATGGATTTGCAACTTAAAATTTTCTATTTTTAAAATTAAAATATATTTCACAATTTATCATTTTTTCTATTAATGTTTTATACAAGCATTGATGCATGCATAATTGGATCATAAACAAAATTTTAAAGTTACCATAAGTTGAGCTCTTTTTAACATGTATTGTACATTATATTTTTGAAATATGACATTTTAGAGAATTGAGCCATATTGACTACAAAAACTATGGGTAAATAAGTCTAGATTTATCGTTCAATCTAATAATATTTTTTTAAAATCAATTTTATCAATGAAACTCCATGAAATTTAAAAATACATTCCACATCAAATTTTGCATATGTGGCTGATCAGTAAGACCAGTGTTAATGCGTTCACATATGTTCGAGGCGGGGGTGGCTGAGTTTGCTTATAGCATATGATCTGGTTGGAATCTTTCAATTTTTCAGCATAAGCCTATTTGATTTAGCTGCAATTAAAAGTGTGGTTATACTTTGTTTAATTCAACGGAGGTCTTATATCCTTGATTTAAACCTCATGTTGATAAATTGTTTTGGGGTTAAATGATCTAAACTGAACTGAACTGGATGAAACTGAATTATACTAAACTGAACTGAAGTAATGTATAAATTATAACTAAGCAGAGCAGAGCTAAATGACACTGAATGGAACTTAATTGAACTGAAGTGATTTTAAGTTGAAGAGAACAAAACCCAATTTAGCATAGGTTGTGTTTTGGATTTGGTAATACGGATAGTGTGGACTTCAGTTGACTGTTGTACTAACTTGTTTTGGGAGTAATGAAATATATATGTGGTTCTAAACAAATAAGTTTCTTTAATACAGTTATATTTATTTTAATGAATTAATAATTTATTTAATTAAAATATTTTTCGGAGTTACATAGATAGATTTATATGAGACTCAATAAAACTATATACATACTATATGGTCAAAATATTAAAATTAAATAGTGAAGACAAAATATAAATTTAGACAATTAAATACTTATTTAAATTTATATCTTATTTTAATAATTAATTGACATTTATAAATTCGTTTCATCGTAATAAATCAAAACATATCTTTAAATATTTGATTTTTTTAATTTTAATATGTAAATAATTATTTAGTTAACATTATCTGTATAAGATTGGTGTCTATGGATTCGTCTTGCCAAGATGAATTCAAATATATTCTCAAAATATTTTTCGGAGTTTTACATATAAATTTATATACGATTTAATAAAAATTATAACATACAAAAATTAAATAGTTACTTCTAGATTAATATATTCTTTTAATTTTTCTTATGAAACTGAACAAAATTTAAAAAGGCATGCCACATAAATTTTGTCTATGTGGCATGTCTCTTTATTGAGAATGGACACCACTTTTATTATATATTTAAATAACTAGGTATCTAGAAATTTTAAAATGAATTTGATTTTCTAAATTTATTTTATTTTTTAATTAGTCTTCGAGAACAGAACTAAATCAACTTGAAGTTAAATATAATATAAAAAATATATAATCAGACTGAACTAGAGTTTAACAATAGATAACCTCAGTACTCATATATCATTTCAAAGCTAATTCCCTTAAACTATAATTTTCCAAAGTAGAAAATTCCGGGAACCATGGGAGAATATCGAGTAATACATTAGAATGGACAAACACTCCAAAGCTGGATTTTGGAACATAACTTACATACTGAACCATTCTAAATATGTATTAATATTATATAAATTCAAATTATAATTGGACCTGACACTCGCATTTCAATCGGGTTTGGATCAACTCATTTGCTTCGAAAATATTCGGGTCAATAATTTTCTCGGTCAAATTCGGGTCAAGTTCGGTCTTGAACGATTCATGTCATTTCGGATGGCTTTTGAATGAGAGCATTTCGGATCGGGTCACTTTATATTCAGGTCAATTTGGTTTCGGGTCCTTTCGAATTATTTATTAATTGGATTGTTTCGGGTAGAATATTTTCGGATTCGGGTGTTATTCGGATTTGGGTCATTTCGGATACAAAATATTTCATATTGGTTCGGGTCGGGTGTATTCGGATATTGGTGTTTTTCGCATCCAAACCTTTTTTCGATTATAAATCTTCTTAAGATATTGAATAGGATTAAGTATAATATGTGATCAATTGTGTCTATCTTTCAATCGAATTTGGTTTTAGTATTTACATACAAAGAAAAGAAAATTTGTTAATTGTTAATGTACCTATATTTAGTTAATTACTTGGTCTATTTGTTGAGTAGAATAATTTTTGAGACATAAGTTATAAGTATATTATATGATGATCAAATTGAAGTTAAAACAACTTTTAATAAATACGTATTAATTTATGAATAACTAAAAAAGTCAAATACCTAAGCAAGAATTATAACGAGGCATAAAATAAAAGTATAATTAAATGGGTGAATCATAAAAATAAAAATATATGAATCAATAAATAGTTATGGTTGTTATATTGTAACATGTGAAGGGTTTCATTATGAAAGATAATTGGTAAAAATGAAGGGGGGATTTGAATATAAATATGGGATTAAAAAGTTTCGTATATTAGATGATTTCGAGTCAAATTTAATTTGGGCATTTAGGGTCGGAGAGTACGGATCGGATGATTTTGGGTCAATTCTAATTCGAATAATTTCGGATCGGATGATTCCGGGTCAATTCTAATTCGGATTATTCGAAATTGGGTCATTTCAGGCCAATTGTAATTTAGGTCACTTCGGATCGGATCATTCTGAATCGAGTTATTTCGGATACGTCGGGTCAATTCGTGTAACATGTCATTTTTAGATATGACAATATTGGATCAATTTTGAATTTGGATCGGATCTCGAGTCATGTTCGAATTATTAGGCTGTAAAAATTTAAATCTATTTTCAGATTCGAATCGGATCATTTCGAATCGGATTTCGAATCTGGTTGAAGACTTCCAGGTCTAATTATAACATATTTAGTAGAAGTTAAAACTTACACAAATTATTAACATGCAATGCATGTTCTAGAATCAAGATTTGTGATCTTAGATATATATGACCCGCCATGTAAATATATATTGGTTCAAATTCAATAAAATGTACTTAACACAGACTAAATCTTATTGTGTATCATCAGCACTGTATGGAGTAATCCACTTCATACTTTTTTCTATAAAATTTCAAGAGAGACGTGTATTCATGGGAAAACATTTCATAATACACGTCTCAGAGAATTTTTTTTAATTTATGCATTATTTTTTAAGCAATATAATAATGTTTATTAATGAACATTTCATATCGTTTTTATGTATGTTTATATTCGATATTTTTAGTAAAATATTTAATATTGTTTTTCATAGTTATAAAGTTTATCCATTGCTGTATAAAATTGTCATTTAGAAAGACTTATTCTTTTTTAATGTTGAAATTCAACTATAACTTAAGACAATCTAGATATACACTAGAATAGGCACTCACCCTCGAATTCAATTTTCACATATATATGGGATTGGTTTAGATACATACATATAAACTTCAAACTATGAATAGAACAATACCATGTGATGTGTTTGAAAATTGATTAAAAGGAAAATAATTCGTACATAAAGAAAACGTTTAATGGGTTTCAATCATAATTAAAAACGATTCAAGAGACAAGTCATGAAGACACAAAGCACGCGTATTGGGGGTACCAAACAAGAAACACTAGTACCATGTGAAGTCATGAACGTTAGATGGACTAAGTAACGATGCAAATTCTACTATTAATTGGACTAGTACTATTATGATAATCTATTAGGGGCGGATTGGCCAGATATTTAAATGCTTTAATTTGATTCGATGAACAGTGATTTGACCTAAAATACACTTTAAATATTCCATTTCAATTCTATTCCAAACACAATTTTACCAAAATCCTATTCAAATGACCATTTAAATGTCATGCCAATCAACTCCTCAATGTCGTGACATAGGTAAAACTATTAATATTAATAATACGTGTTCCATCACGTCGGAGAAGTGAGTTCGATTTCAAATAGCATGGTACTAATATATCACTTTCAAATTGTTGGTGTTTACAATTTGTAAGTTGATTTAAAATTGAATTTCTCACTTTGTTAAAGAGGAGTGGTTGCATCCAAAGTTTTGAGTTATATGAAACATATCTCATACTGTACTTATATTTTTATATGAAACTATATATTTCATTTAATTATATTTTAATATAAGTTCGATAATCTCTCGTTTATAATGCGAGATATAAAGTTATAGTAAGTGGTGACAGATGAAGTTAATTAGTGTAGGAGTACACTATCAATCTATCATCTAGATAAATATCTATATGATGATAAGAAAGAAGATTGTATATGTAAGACATTTAGTTGAAAGTGTTACGAAAATGGTGCAGCTCAAGTGTGAGAGAAGATGCATGTATATTTTCTTGGTGATGGAAGAAAAAGATGATCACAAATTTTATAATTATCCAGACGACATAGTACATGCTTAATGGTCCATGCCTGTGATGTATCATGACTAATAATGTCTACCTATAGACTTGTTATATACTTCCAATCACAAATATTACCATCTATCTAGCTATCATTCACAGTTTCACACCATAAATCGACTTAAAGTACTAGAATTCTCAAAATTAGAATTTAAATTGAATTTTAATCGAATCATTATTGATTCAGCTAAAAAAGATGATTACAAATGTAATTGAATCAGTTTTATGATTCCAAAATAAATTGGATCTGATTCAGGTCCTCTTTCGAACCATGTGGCTTTTGATCCACATTAATCCAAGATTAGGATTAGGATTAGGATTCAAGTAGGTTGCTTAATTTGTCCTAATATTTACGTGCGTACCTTTGTTTTATTATCTAAAATGACCAAAATAGTCAAAATTTGCCATGTTTTCTTGTTATCCTGAGAAACGAGAACGACTATTAATTGGTCCCAATTCGAGGTGACGACTTCTTGGGCCTGGGTATCATTGTTTTTGGTACGTTCGACATCACTCAATCGGACAAATAAAATAATTTAATTCGCGTTTGCAGATCCTCTATGTTATGTGTTCATCATCACTCTATAGATGATCGATGCCCAATAATATCTTCTCGTAACAAAATAATCAATATTTTCGAAAATTATTTTTTTAATCAAGAAAAAGTATATATAATAAAATAATCTCAATTAAGATTCTCGCATTTTTTTTTAAACAGCTAAAGGGTGACTTGAACCCTCAACCTATTAGTTGAAGGTGAAGCGTCTTACAAAATGAATTGCACTTCGTTGTCAATAAAGATCCTTACGTAAACAGATCAAAATCCAAAATTGTTTTTATAGAAGATTCATATAGAAAACAGTGTGTAAATTATAAAACGAAATACTTATATGTCGTCTAGTATGTATAGCCATTCATTTTACCTAATCATACAAGATTCATATAGAAAACGGGGTGTAAATTGTAAAGCAAAATATTTATATGTCGTCTAGTATGTATATCTATTCATTTTATCTAATCATAGTTCATAGCGAGGGATTGTAATCCCTGATTAACGAGATATGAGGGAGGGAGAAAATCGCATCAGATATAGGCTAAACGTTATTCACGGACGATTTCTTTAGAATTTGGTGTGATAATACTGTATATGAATGTAACTGTTAAACATTTTATTTTACATTTTAGAACGATTCAAATAAGTTTTTGTATGTTATGGTTTTATATCTTTGCTTTACAAATGTCCTTTCTTTTTCATATAAAAGTTTCCCGGGAAGATTGGTGAAGCATGTGAGCTAGCAATGCACATGAAATGATTTCTTCAACCTTACAACATTTAACATCGTCCTATGCTAACTTTTGTGGA
Organism: Plantago elongata; assembly: GCA_036897095.1. Lineage (NCBI taxonomy): Eukaryota > Viridiplantae > Streptophyta > Magnoliopsida > Lamiales > Plantaginaceae > Plantago > Plantago elongata. Next base: position 5,018 of record JAYMSP010005816.1, on the reverse strand, counting down.
GTAACGTGTAATGTAATGACTTTTTACATGTGCATATACTGCCTACCTCAAATGGAAACTGAATCCTTACACATATTCTTACTTTCTTAAGGTGACGAGGAACAATACTTATTATTTTGTTCCGATATTAAATTTCCATCGAATAATATATATAGAATATAGAAGTATTGAGAGTTGATTAATCCGAAACTATGTATATAATCTTTTTATTTTAAAAGTGCGAGACGTGATCGAGATTTAACTTCGAATATTTTATAATTCGGGATTGAATTTGTATATCTCAATCCTGACCATATCTTTTACGGGTACCCGTAAAAGATAGGGTCAGAATCGGATTACCCTATTGGGTTTATTTTTTTAATTTTGTGAAATCTAATGAAGCAAAAGCAGTATCCTTTCTAAAGAAAAGTGTTTCTAGAAAAAAAAACCATGTAATTCTGTTGTACTAAGACTTAGATATATTAATCAACAAACAAGACAGTGAAGGCTATCTTAGTACAACAATTGGTTGTTTTGATGTATAAAACAAAACAAATATAATGATCTTAAGTTAGTAATGAATAATTCAAAAAAAAAAAAAAAAAGAAGTTAGAAATGAACAAGTCAAGTTGTAATTTTTGTTGTTTTGTTGTTTTGCTTATTTCCTTAGACCATGCATTTTCGAAGTCATAGCACTCCTGGTGCTGATGATTAAAGTTTATCAACAAATCATTTACCTCTTCAACAAAAATCATATTGTATGTATGCAAACAAGTTTATTCGAGTACCCTATTAAATTTCAAATTTTAAATTTTCATTTCCAATCCCATTCCGCATAAATAATAAATATTTTAAAAATTCATATTCGAGTATTCATTTCCTAAATATTTCATTTAATCAGGAATTTTTTATTTAGGGTCGGGACAGGATCGGGATTACCCGAACCCTTCCCCCCATTTTAGATATGTGAACATGATTTTAATAAATAAAAAGGAAAATTAGTGGAAGATTGAAATCGGAACTATTTAAAAAATAACTAAAGAATGGAAACATTTGAGAATATGTAACCGTACTTTACTTAAATTGCAATCATATGGATACACACAGATCCTGAGAAACATTTCACAATTTCCAAGTATTTCAAGAATCAAGATCAATTATAGAGTTAAATTTCCTCTATAAAAAGGTGATGTATGCAGTAACATTTAACATAATCAAACTTTTAAAGATCGATCACTATGGAGGAGAATGAAGAAAGTATGGAGATTTTCTCATCATCATCCCTCCCAAAAGAGATATGGTGGGGTGATGACTATCTTTGCCAAGTTAATGACTTTTGGCTTTTGCCTCAATACATCCAACCCATTAATAATGTCATAAACCATTTCACTCCAAACCCTAGTGATATAATCTTGGCTTCATTGCCGAAAACCGGAACCACTTGGCTTAAATCACTTCTGTACTCCATAGTGCATAGATCCTCCAAGGACCTTTTGGCCTTACAAAACCCTCATGACTTGGTTCCATTTCTAGAAGTTCAACTCTACGCATCTTCCAACGAACCTCCCCTCACCCTGCCTAATACTGAACTTATCTCCCCTAGGATTTTCGCTACCCACATTCCATACCAGATCCTTGCAAAAACTCTAGACTCATCTGAGTGTCGCGTGGTTTATGTCACAAGGAACCCTAAAGACACACTCATTGCCATGTGGCACTTCATGAATAAGTGGGACAAGGCGAAAGTGGAGCCATGGAAGCTTGAGGAAGCAATCGACAAGTTTTGCCTAGGGTTGATTCCTTGTGGACCTTACTATGAACATGTAATGGGGTACAAAGACTTGAGTTTGAAGAAACCGGGAAAAGTCTATTTCTTGACATTTGAGGATCTTATGCAAGACACAAAGGGTCATGTGAAGAAATTGGGTGAGTTTTTGGGATGTCCATTTGGAGAAAATGGGGAAGATGAGGTAAGTGAGGTTGTGAAAAAGTGTAGCTTTCAAGAGTTGAGTAACCATGAGGTGAACAAATCTGATAAATCACCAACTTGGTTCAACTTGCCGTATAATTCTTTTTTCAGGAAAGGTGAGGTTGGTGATCACAAAAACTACCTGAATGATGAGACTATTGCTAGAATTGATGCACTCACCAAACATAAATTCCATGCATCAGGCTTCTTCTATGGAATTTAATCAGCTCTTCATGTTTTACATATATATTTTTCAATGTTTACATTGTTGATAAAGGTAGATGATAAATGATATATTAGTTGGTGGCTGATTATGTAATTCATAAGCTAATTGAATTTTTATAATACTTTTTAGTAAGTCAATCAACTGATAATTAAACTAGCTTATTTGTCAATGTGATATGTAAAATAAATTTTCTAATTTTAAAAAGCTTCCTAAAAAGTTTATTAGATCAGTTAGCTATCAACTACAATCTAGGCCTTCACTTGTTTATTATTAAGAAAATAAATTATCGAGTTGATAAATTTGTGTTAAATAAAACATATGTAAGCTATATTTGTAACTAAATCAATTAATAAAAGATAAAATATATAATAATAAATTATTAAGGGCTCACCCTCCAGGGCTTCACTCGATGAAAATATACCGTTCTATTTTCACTTTTCACCATAATTTATGGATAATTGTGTTCCTTAATAAAGAGTGTTCTTTTCACGACAAGTGTGGGCATTGAGTGATTTACATATTGTTATATGGGGGGTGCTTGTTGACTGTCGAAGAATGGGTATGGATCCTACATAAAAAACTAGCAAAAGCAGAGTGGGAATTTGTGGTGACATTGTTGTGGGGGTGGTGACAACACAAGCTGGTATTCGAAGAGAGGCAGGCTAACGCGCTGGAATTGGTTGAGTTTGTTTGGCGTTTATTGCTCATCGAAAGGATATCTTGGCGGTACAGGTTGGGAGGTCGGGGAGAAAAGGGGGGACAGTGGACGACGATACGCCTAGGACCTCACGGGGAAGATATGGTGCCGAAGCTGGAAAGCAAGGAGGCGAGGTGGACGATATTGATTCAACTACAGTGCTGCTGACAAAAGCCCTTTGTTCGGATTAATGTTGATGCAACCTTCCCCAAGAATGGGTCACGGGAAGGCATTGACTTCGGTGTTTGAATTCGCATGATGGTTAGTTTGCGCGACAAACGGTGGTGCTAAATCATCCTTTGGCCCCACAGTGCGCTGAAGCTTATGCTATTCGTGTGGCGGTACATTGGGCTATCCTACAGGAGAACGATAGAGTTCAGTTTTATACTTATTGTCTTTCTTTAGTTTTGTTTTTAAGACTTTAGATTTTAAATTTTCTTTTGTTGGACATGTCTTAGCCGATATTGCGGGATCCTTTTTGCCTTTTCGCCTAGAGTATCTACTGCATGGTGAGAACTAAGAACTTGCTAGCTCATCATAAATTAGCTCGGCGTGCAGTTAGATAGGCTTTCAATTCATGTACGTTTTTTTTTTTTCGCGCCATGTGATGATATTAGTAATAGTATTACCTCCAGTTGGACCTCTAAACGAGGTGCGTATGAAAATCAGTTGGGGAGGAAATTTAAAATGGAACCATTTGTTTCAGTAAGGAAAAATAATAAAAAGGAAAGTGCATTGAAGTCTTATTGAGCTTAAAATTTCAAATGAAGTATCCTTTTTAATTTATCAATCGATCGAATAGCATTCACTTGCTTGGAATTTTGTTGTGTAACTCTTTCATACACGAAGTACGCATACATTTGAAACTCATGTTAATACTACTATTTAGCCGTCCAATGTACATTAAAGTATACTAGTAGATACTATATAGGCAATTCATGCCTAACATTTCGAACGCAGTTATTTTATACATTACATTTCCAGGAACCATCACATCCATTGCAGCTAAGCGTTGTTTACATTTCGTTGGACTATCATGATTGAGTAGATTCAAATAGATGTCATGTCTCATATAGTCATATCCAACAGACTTTGGGTGATTAACCCATGGTTGTACTATGTATCATGTATGTATATAGAATGCTCAATCTCTACGTGTTTGTGAGTTCAAATCTGCCAGTGAAATTTATTTAGTTCCAAACTGCAACCATATTTGTTCGTAAATCAAGCATGTGTCCGACAGAACATATAACTATGACCACGAGGATTCAACTAGTAAACTACCAAACTGGTACTACCAGACCGACTTACGAGTCTACCTGAGAAGAGAACCAAACTCGAACGGGAAACTTGTTTCCAGAATTTTGTTGATATTTCATTTTAGAGATCAAATTGAGGGGAAAGGTCCTACTTGATGATTGGGTCTGCTTGCGGATGATGGCCTTAACACAATGTTACTTCTGGTATTCACGAGTCTACAATTGTTGCTAGCTAGATTTGAGGTGTGAACCTCTGACCAGTCCATTACTGTTAGATCATCTATCACTTATTTCCTATAAGTTAGTAAATAATTTAGCCCCTTCCCACCACGTAACAAAATTATAATACATTCAAACTAATACTTACACCAGTTCCAATGGAACGTCACGTGCACCCGACGCTGTGCCGTTTGAAGATGCGGCGTGGCACGCCGGCTGCTGTCACGTGTCATTTTCTTTTTCTTTTTAATTATTTTTTTAATTCGAATTATATCCGTTTTAAAACGGTAATATGTTAAAAAAATACACTGGCTATGTTTTTTCAAGATCTATAAAATGAGACCAAAATTGATATATTTTACTTCACCCCAGCTCCAACTCCTTTTGCTCTCTTAATTAAACTCAAAAAACTCTATTCTCCCAAAACACCCTTTCCACTTTCATTTTCTGGCGAATTTTCCGGCGAGATGGACGTTGAGTATTTGCAGTGCAAAGAAAACAAACCCCACAAATACAATGAGTACATGCAAGCTTACTACAACAACACGATTTTTTCACCCCACCCGAGTCCCCAAACGAGTGTCGTTCGGCCTTTGTTCCAAGAACCCTACACTCAAAATTACCAATCTCCATCCTCCCAAACATCAATGTTTTCACAAACACCGGAAG
>JAYMSP010005815.1:0-12855 GCA_036897095.1 Plantago elongata | reverse complement strand
AAAGATCTCTTCTATCACTTTCTTTATCCATAACGGTCCCGTATGAGGGAATGGAAAAAACTAACAGTAGCATGTGAAATTACGTCGGTAGAATAATAACATTTGTGTATTAGGTGGGGTGACGCATACCACCGCGGGGTTGTTGAGAACTAGGGGTTGGTAAAAATAACCATACCAGTGAAATTATATTTGTATAATATTATGTTGTTTGTGGTGGTGGTGGGACGATATACCATCGCGGAGTTGTTGGAAACAAGCCTATATGTTCTGTTGTATATTTTTATATTTTATTTTAGTTCGATTTATACATATATAATTATTTTAAAGAAATTATGTACATTTTACTATTTAACAGGACGGGTACGGTAGTATCATACATCCAATGACATAATATAATATTGAATGAAGAAGACTATTGATTGATACCACGATCAACATTGTAATTACAATTTATTTTATTATTATTATTATTTATTTATTATTAAAAGTAAATTATATTGTTGTTATTACTAATGATTAATCATTAGCAGTTTAGCATACATATTCTCAAAGAGAAGACTAACTCTTGTCGTTTATGTTCTAAATTCCAATCAAGCAAGTTGCATATCAAATCAAATTTATTAGCAATTAGATCGATCTGCAATAATTCAGAGTTTTCATTCGGCAAACCAATTATAAACATTATTAGCCGGAGGAATATTTTATTATCATCAGCTATCTTATAGATTTGTAGATTAAACTCATTTTTGGAGTAATGTTGGAGATACGCCTACTTACTCCTGTTTAGCAGATCCATGAATATCTTCATTATATGATACCTTAAGTCTAGATTTTTGAACATGTAGTCATAAAAAATCCGATTTGATTTTGGGTTTATAGAGATATATATGATCATTAAAATTGTTAATCCTTATGATGCGGCATCATGAATTACGTGACATTATTTTAGTGGGATGATTAATGTCATATGCTAATCTCTCCCGCATCATCATATGCGGCATGATCAATGAAATGAAGTCATATGCAAAAGTTCAAGTTAATTGAAAAGGATTCATAGTTTATTATACTAAGCTAAGTTTATTTAAAAAATTCATCAATCTATTTATAATTTTAAGTTTGAGTCCGAAAGATGATTCTTTTTTATAAATGATCATATCATATGAGAAACGGTAATTATATAAATTACATAAAAAGGGTCGCGTCGATCGATTGATTAATTGTACGGATGGTAAACAATTAGTGTATTGATTTAAGAGTAATTGCGTGAAGCTTGAAGTTTGACTAAGGTATGAAATAAGAACCAATAGCGGCTGCAGAATTGGGTAGCTAATAGGAGTGACTCAATAATTCATCTAATTAATCGATGCCATGTAACAACTACATCAGTTTATACAATTAATAATAAATACAAATTAAGATAGTACTATTAAATATTCCGTTCCTAAGCTTTGGTGCATTTCACGTCACGTCAACCTCATCTAGGTTGGTACAAATTTATTTTCTACTTCAATATAAACCATATATGGTGATAGCTTCACACAAATAACTCATTGGACATAATGTTATTTACAAATTTAGTATAGCTACAGGTCGAATATGAGAATAATATCAATTTATTTAGATTTACAATTTATCATTAACCGTTTATTATTCATTTATTTTAATTGTAGTGTAATTCATATAGATCAAATTCGATGCAAATTTACAAAAACATTTGAAACTGTGGTTGGATAATTGAATGATTGGATCATCCATCAACTTTAGTTCTAAGATTTATGATTCCAAAACCGAAACAAGAAACTTGTGATGCCACTATTGACGGATCCGGAGTGGGCATAGTTTTCGGCTCTCTGAACCTGAATGTGTGAAAAATTAAAATTTTATTTAACATTTTCGATAATTTAAATTCCTCCCTCAACTTGAATTATAAATTTCTGGTCCTGACTTAGATACAGAGACTTGGTATGTAACAAATCAGAGAATATTGAACAACAAATTGCAAGAATCCCCTAAACTAGAAATGAAAGAATTATCAAATTCGAAACATACACGATCATAATCCATAACAATCTACATTAACATACAAGCGGATTAGTCGCACTTAGCGAATAAAGCGAAATCAGAAAAATAATTTACAAGATTGGTTTCCTAGAACCTTTCTTACATGTTCACCAAGATTTAAACCATTAACTAGCCCTTCTTCTCTAGCTCACTTGTCTCTGAAGGAAAATTACAAGAACAAGACTGATCATCATTCACTTTGGCTCCACCTTGTTCAAAGATGGACCTGCAGCTCGAAACCCAATTCGAAAACGAAGACCTGAGCAGAGAAGTTGGTGCAGATTTTGATGGAGTTTGAGATTCCAGACGTGATATTGTTGGCCTGGTATGATGAGATAGCAAGAGCATAGCTGCTGTTGGTGCCATGACAAGATAAGTAGAATAGAAAACAAGAACACTGGTATCTTCTTCTTGTTATGGTTAATGGATAACTAATGTAACTATTTTGTGTTTCTGATCAGAACTGAATGAATTGTCTGAGGATGAATCAATTGATTTATCTGTGTTCGTAAGGAGTTGGTTTTGCTATTCAGGGACAGATAGAAACTGTGGGCGCTTCTTGTTTATGTTTCTTTATTTAGTCACTGGTTTTGGAATGGATTGCAAGTCCCTTGTTTGTCCAAGTGTATGCTCACTTTGGCATGAGCTTACCGTGCGTATGCTCACTTTGGCATGAGATTATCGCAGTAAGCATTTTATGTGAACGTCTAACTCTTTTATATCAACTTCCGATTTTAGCTACGGGTGATTTTGCAACAGACACATTCAAATGGAAGAGTTATCCCTAGTTTGTCCAGGTGTATGCTCAATTTAGCACTAGCTTACCATGTGCGTGCTCACTTTTGCGTGAGCCCATCTAATTGTAGTTTAGATCTATTTTTTTTACTATGGAAGGTTTTGCAAACAACATACATATTCATATGAAAGAGTAGATCCAAATACTACTGCTGAATTTCTCTTCAGAAAGAAAACCGAGTAGAAGATCCCTTGGCTAAAAGAGTCGATCATAAAAGTTTGGGAGCAGGCGGCCACGATATTGTTTACGTGTTTCATTCTAGGTTTCTTTTTTTTGTTTGGGATATTTGTCCTAGTTAGCTTCGGAATGCAATTAATTAAACAAGACACTGATTATCTGATAGCTTACTGTGCAACACTCATATATTCCAATTATGCAGGCAATATATCTGTTTCGAAAATAAAATTGTTTGGGACAACACTACAGGTTCTTTTACTTGGGGGCTTAACATCAGATTATTTACAGGGGAATTACGTTGGAGAGTGTATAATATTACATGCCTGTATGGGTCGGTAAAATCCAACTTTGTGTTACTAGTGTTGTAGTAGTGTACATGGTTGAGTACGGAAATTTTGAAGGCACTCGTAGCACCCCTCATTGTAGCTTGTGTGCCCTACTCTAGTCAGGCTGAATCATCTAATGTCTTGTCTTCCAGCAATGGAGCAACAGAGTTATCACTATCTTCCTCATACCTATCCACACTAGGAAGGAAAACTCCTGCCAAAATAAGGAATAATACAGTTAACATAAGGCGTATCTATGTGGCTTGATCACATAGTGTCTGAAATGTGGCCGTGAGATGTTATGGAACGATTTAGATAGATGAAATCATGCTTAAATAGTAGTGTGAGAAATCAGGATATATGCATACAATCATCTCACAAGGTAATGGCTAATAAAGTGAATTTTGTGAATGAAATGAAGAGACTAATGAGTAATCTTGAGAGAGCAAATGGTGAATTTGAGTGCTGATTCAATCTAAACCTGAGCTAATTGTACGATTGAATAGATAGAGTGAAGAAACTCAGGAGTTTACCTATAAACCATATTGCAGCAGCCACAAACAGGATAGATGTTAAAATAAGAGCAGTTGCCCTCCAGCTGTTAATGTGATCCTGCAAATACAAAAGCAATTATTTTGAGTATATCGTCCGAAGGAACAGGTAACTTGCTATGTTTCAAAAGCCAAGCCCCCATCCCCATATTATCTATGGCATGATTCTGATCTTGCAACCCATGAGTGTGTGAAAATAAGAAGGCGAACCTGGAGAAGCCCAACAAGGGGAGAAGATGGGACATCACCGAATATATGAATTGATACAGTAGATATTGCCATAGCTATTGGCCTCAGACTGGGCTTCACAGTATGTAGAACGACAAAGTTTACAGGGGCCTGCATGGGCATATATAGACATTTTTTATTTCATATAATAAACATACATTAGGTAAACTAACTGGGAGTAGAATAATCTCTTTATTTTACTTCTTTATTTTACTTATATCAAGTTTGTTTTTGTGGAGATGTACCTGGGTAGCAAATATCAGCAGCTCTCCTACAGTAAACACGGCCAAGAAAGCATATAGGCTCTTGAAGCAAAAGGCAGCAAAGCAGAATATTGCCCCGAAAAGTGTTGCAAATGATAAAAGCTGCATCAAACGACAATGTAATTAAACAAGATTCTCTGTTATCACCACCACAGTGTTGTGATTCTTTAAGGAAGCAAACGTAAAAGAATTAGTATATTCTCATATGTGATACTGAACAGAGTCACACCTTGAAAGCGTTTGGTATTGTAGAAGTCATACGATCAAGAATTAAGCCCCCAGCAAGTGAACCAAATATTCCACAGACTGCCGTCACACCTCCGAACAGATAATCAGCGTTGCTCTAGGAAAAAACAAAATGTCAAATTATAAATAAAAAATCTATACTTACTTAAAATAAAGAAAAGCTAGATAAACTGAGAGCAGGTTAGAGAAAGTGGAAGATATCATTACACAGTTTTGAAGGACATATAGAGCTTACCATGTTATATATATTATAGCCTGCCTTGGGACCCCAATATGAATATGCACCTATTACAAAATTATACGCAATGTAACCTGCAAGAGGATTCAACAACAAAGAGTTAATTAAGTAGCATTACCACGTGTTTATCAGTATTGAATAATGACTTTGCCAGTCATCCTTCTACATGTAAGAGAGAATGATAGATTCCATCTTTTATATTTTTAACACGTTCAAAATGCATTATTACCTCTAGCAAATATGAACATTAACACTTAAAGTAGTAGTTTAACAACAGAAGTTCAACGTATAGAGGAGGAAAGAAGTTCACCAAGAACATTGACCACATAAACCTTCTCAGCCAAAAGTGTTTCAATATCTCTCCAAAATAATTTCAGAACTGCGAACCTGAGATAAGCCATATAAGAAAAAATCAGTGTTAGATCCAAGAATCAGTTTTGGATCCCTATGATGAAAGAGATAAGCAAAATGCCACCATATATATATATGTCTTCTCGGTATAAATTTGTATGGAAAGCAATCAGCTCAGAATAGTGCCTTACCTAGATGACTTTGAACTTCCATCTATAGAACCTAGGGTTCCTGAAAATTCATATCCTTCAACAATTAGAATAAATCTTGAATTTTACAAAACGTGAAAGTTATATAAATTGCTCAAGGAACAATAAGACCAGCAACTTCAGAAAAAGAAGCACAATGAAGCTCAAATAATGTGCACCAAAAAAACAACCCACTAACCATTCAGCAAAGAACTTTAAACTACTGATGTATGATGAAGTGAAAGGCATATATAAAGACCTAACAGTGCGCTAACTGTAAAGTTTATCCCTATAAATGATTTAACATGCAAGAAACATCAATAAGTTTCTCCGAGGATGTTCAATGGAATTCACTCATGTATCATCTTGGTGCGTATATAATCCATCTGACTATCTGTATAAGACATTTGCAATGTAAGAGCCTATGACCCCCAAACTTTAGGAGCCGCTCTTAGCAAAGGAACATTGAAAGTTGAACCAAATTATATTTCACAAGAAGCAAAATTCAACACCTTGAGTTTCTGAACCATTCAGCACACCAGTCGAGTTCGCTTTACATTCATCAGGGGAGAAGCCTGTGTGAATTTGGCATTAGGAAATGGTTTCTAGCAGAAACATGTTGAAACAAGAGAGAAATAAAGAACACTGACCTTTCATTTGCAAAGGCTTCATTACAAAGCCCAAAATAGCAAATGGGAGCATCAAAAGAGCCTCGATCCAGAATGCCCAGCGCCAGCTTAAGCTGCCAATCTTAAAATTTTGCACATATAACAGGTGATTAATTATTGTGCATTCATTCGGTGAAGGTAATTCACAGTTGATTAAGTAGTTATTTCATCACAATGAATCTACTCAGAGGAAATTATCAGGAACAGGAAGTATACCAATCCACCGTAAACATAGCCAACAGCAACACCAGTCGGTATACACATGTAAAATGCTCCAAGCCACGCTGTTCTCTGCAACAGGAAAGAAAATCTATATGTACAAGTTCAAATAAAAATACAAAATGATCTGAGGCCACTCTCATTTAAAATAAATATCACAGAGAACTGAATACAGGAAAAGCAATTAATATCTTGGTTTCAATATGGATATGAAGTGTAGTAATGTGCATGCCACTATGAACAAACGTTATGCTAGCGAGGTTCACATCTATTTAGGAGCAAGAAGGGCAGAGTCGGATACAATATTATATTCTATCGAAGTACGAATTTACACCTATCTGACATCTGATTGCATAGAAGGCAGAAGAGGAAACAAACCTGAGCAACAGGGGCATTGTCATCAATAAAGGGAGCTGCAAGGCTAATAAAAGAAGCCTCACCGACACCTACAAACCTACATACAACAAACAGTTCTAAGAACAATAACCATCAATATAGAATTAAGGGGAGCAAATATTCCAAGTAATCACAAGAAATTCTTACATGCGACTTATAGAGATGGACCAAAAATTAAAGGACAAACCACAAAAAGCAACTGCCAGGGTCCAAACACTCAGACCAACTCCAATGAGCCTAAAAGGATTGACACTGCAAAGTCCATGTAAGTACAACAATAAGTTTATTTGCTAGTGTGAGGAGAAAAAAGGTATAAAAAGGAAGAAAGAAAAAGAGAGACCAAATAATGCTTCAAGTAATTGAATCTGGAGACTGAATGAAGTATGCGTCAAATGATGCGAAGTTATGCATGAAATTAGAGCACTTCTTTGAGGACAATCATGAATGAGTTGTATAAAACAAGGACGGTTGTTTACAGACCCCTCTCAACGCCCCAGAACTTTTGAAAGGTAATGTTTGCAGAGCCCTCTTGAATGTTGTAAACTTCTCATTGTTTATCGCTCAATTCCCAACCATTTATCTTGCATTTATATCATCAACTTGTAACATATAAGAATCAGATAAACAGCATGTTTATCCTTGTAACTTTGAAATTTATGATATTGCAAAAACAAAAACAAAACCAAAATCTGGCAGTAATTTAAACCTTCTATCACTGTACAATTCACCAATTTATCTTTTTTCTTTGAATTAACTGAATGTTTGCCTGTAAAAACCACGAAGCATCTACAAAATTGAAATTTCTAAAATTAATTCGATTATTAACTTTTCAAGAAAAACATTAGTCAATAGTGGTATAACAGCAGTAGCAACATAAATATTTATTACCTTTTTGCTAAAGATGCAAAAATTGGAGATGCCACAAGAAGTCCAACCATAAAAGCAGATGATATAACTCCATCCTCAAAATTATTGAGGTTAAAGTCACCCCTGTACAAATCAATTACAAGAAAATTAGGACATAAATATATATCACTTCTGATCACAAAACGTGACAGCAGGATTCACTTCTGAAACATATGGAGTTGTCTTCAGTGTAAGTTGGTCTTGCAACCATCCTCCATTACAGTCTAAACCATCATGTTTTACAAATAAAAACACAAGGAATAGAGCTCTAACAAGCAAAATGCTTTCTCTTACAGTATGACATAGAGTGGAAAATCTTGGTGATCATGAGAGAAGGCATGGCTTTTGGTTTGGAACATAGTTTCAGCTCTAACATATAAGTTTTTAACGTATTTCAAAGATGTTTGAGAGGGTGATACTTGTATTTTAAATCCGTGAAGAAAATATCTCTCTGGGAAACTATACCTGAATAGAAAACATACATACATACATACACCTCTAAATTATTTCCTTTCCCATATCCTATAAATGTAATAGATAATGCAATCAAGTACCTGGTTCACTCTAGTTCCAAAGTCCAAACTGATCAAGTCAACAGACAACTTAAACATGATTGTACAGTAGAGGTCAAGCCAATAGGATTACTTGTCCGCAATCTTGAAGTTATTTGCATTACCATTAAAGGATATCACAAACAAAAAGATAAATACTTCGAGTTTGGATATTATTTGAGGAACATGTCAATCTACGGTATGTCAAGTTACTGTGAATTTAAACATGATTGTACGGTAGAGGTCAAGCCAATAGGATTACTTGTCCGCAATCTTGAAGTTATTTGCATTACCATTAAAGGATATCACAAACAAAAAGATAAATACTTTGAGTTTGGATATTATTTGAGAAACATGTCAATCTATGGTATGTCAAGTTTACTGTGAATTTAAAGATAAAAAACCCATACGGTTACTGAACTTACTGAATTCCAGAACCAGCTGAGCATATACCACTTTCTGAACAGCTTCTGCGGCTTCCATTCACTCCATTACTCGCTATAGCACCACGATCCACATAATTTATTAAGTTAATCATACAGAACACAAAGAGCAACCTGCCAAAAAATGCAAATTGATGAGACACAGCAATTACGTAATCGAACATCTCATCTACCTTCCCATAAATCAACTATCGCCTAACTACTGCAGTTAATGACAATTTACAATCTTCAACCCCAAAAAAAAAAATGAACTTGAATCGAATTAAGAATAAAACTAGAATAAACAAAGAGGGAAAGGTCATTGCCATACTTCCTATTCTACTTCCCTTGAATCAAATTGAACAAATAAAAAAAGCAAACTTTACAATCAAACAATGAGCATCAAGCTAGGTTTACCCCCATTGTACTAATGCAAACTCAAACTTCAATCAACTAATTCATCAAGAAATCACATACAGATCATAACCCATAAGAGAAAGATACAGGAAAGCAAAAGGACACAATGTGAAGAGTATATGGGTGCGAAAAAGTTTACCTCTTGGGAGTAAACCAAGAAGGATTGGGAGCTGACATGGCTGAAGCGATCGCCATGGCTTTGATCGATTCGTCTCAAGATTTCAATTTGGATTTCTTCGTTTTGTTCTACTAAAATAATTTTATACTGATACATATTCATTATCCCATATTGTAAATAAATATACACATGCTGAATTTTTTATTTTCATATGGGAAGATTTCGTCAATTTGGTGGAAACTTTGTATGTTATTCGATAAGGTAATCCGATTCAAACTCGTTCTTTTGATCACCACGTATTTTAAAAGATTTTGAAACTTGAGAATCTACTGTTCCTTCATCGACTTTTGTCGAACGATTTTTCCATTAGATATGAAAATTCCACTTAAGTATATTTGAATTTTTATTTAGTGTTTGTAAAATTTTAAGTACTGTCTGTGGAACTTTATTTTGGGTATGTGGATTTTGTTTTGCCTGTGAATTTTTACAATTTTTTTATGATATGTAGATTTTTACATTGTACGTGGGTTTTTATTTAGGGTATGTGGATTTTTATCGTTGTTTGTAGACTTTTATTTAGGGCTGTGTTTTAATATAAAAATAAAATAAAATTTCCTTATTTAATGAAAAAATCACTATTTTCCTAGACTATCTCCCCTTCATCAAGGTCGCCCCACATATGTGCAAGAGGCTTCAAGCGAGGACTATCAATTTTAGACATGAAATGTTTTGTTATACCTCCTTCCAACAATTTAAAAAATATAGAGATATATCTAAAATGATTATATAACAATAGATAAATATATTTGATTTGGTTCAGTTGGTTGATCACAATTACATGAGAGTTTCTTTTTCAAATGATCACATGTTCTATACCCAACAATAGCATTTCCTAGAACTTTTTTTTATTTCTTTGTATTTCTATTCTATCACAACTTTGTATACTTAACATCCGTTTAATTTTATTTCATTTAGATTTTAATAAAATTATTTAGTGTCTAATTCTCTATTTTGTGAGCATATAATTTTGTTTCTTTTTCAAACATATTTTTTCCGGTCTTTTATGTTTGTTTACGTTTTTGTATAATAAAAGTACAATAATATATTTAATTAATAATTCTTTTGTCTTCTTAAGTGGATGTGAATATATGTGCACTATTTTAATTATAGAGAATAATACTCCATTAATTTGTAAGTGTATTCCTACTCCAACTTGAAAATCACTATTCACATTATTTGATAAAATGTAGAGGTAACAAATTTCAAGAAACTTAGGCGTGTATATTATATTATGTTGTGAATAATGAATAAGTAATAAACATTTGTATTAATTAGGTCAAATACATTTAAGTTATCCATGAGTGTTATTATTGATGCGTAAATAATGATAAATGGACATAAGAGAAAAGTTTTTGTGAAGCATAGACTAGAAAGTTATAATTTAAACCTTGTTCTCTACCATGTGAAATTTGAAAATGTACTTGTCATTAATAAATCGATTCAAAAAAACTTCTCATTAATTTTAGTTAAATGTAAAAATAGATGCCACCAAATATATCTGCAGCTAGTATGTTTCAGTAGGCTAGTGTGTTTCTGTAGCAATTACTTGGTTCTATTAGTAGTCAGAATTTGATGATTTTGGTTTAGTTTGTTTGTTGATATTATTTGATGTCTTCGAAGGAACAGGCTTATACTTGACACTAGTGTGTATATAGAGTTTTATATAATGTTCTCTACTCTAGTTATGTGGGATTAGGCAGAAGCTTGTATACACACACGACGGATCCACATTGACGCAAGGGGCAGCAATCGATGTCCCTCGATTTTTATATGAATTTACCGTTATATCCTCGTACACAAATATTTAGTACGGTACATATACAACATTTGCAATTAAATGAAACAAATATGAACTTCAGCTGACTGGACTCACATTGAGTGTTAAGTGTATCGTAAGTGCCTATAGGTTTTTTTTCTTTCTTCTTCTATTGTTATGTAATATTTTCCTTGATTTTTTTCTCTTCTTCTATTTTTAGGTAATATTTTTCATTTTCAATATATTTTTTTTCTTTCTTTCTTCTTATTCTATTCTTATGTAATATTTCAATATAATTTTAAGAATTATTTTTCATTTTCATCTAAAAAAATTATCCCACACCTCATTATTTTTTGTTCTACCCAATCTTATGTAATGTATTTTACAAAAAAACATTTCATTGTTCATTGAAATTTGTTATCACCATATATTATTGAATTTAATTTATATTTAAATTTAATTTATATATTAATAAATTTTAATATTACAATAGAAATATGTTTATAATATCGATACCCCTCAACTAATTGTCTGCGTCCGTTCCTGTCTACATGAATGGGCAGGTAAAGAAAAAAGGCTCAAAAAGGCAGGAGCTAGTAATGTTCATTGTTCCAATTAGCAATCAGCTTCCCCAGACAACAAAATAGTAATGCAATAGAGTCTCTTCATATGTACAACAAGAACAAGCTTGAACAAATTCCTCGTTCATCCATGACGAAAAGACGCGTGACGAGTTTGGAACCACGGATTAAAGAACGAATACAACATATATGAGAGTTTCCGACATCAACTTATCATCAGATGAACAGGCACATGCATTGTACCAAAATGATTAGTCAGGAAACGTCATGAATAGACCAGTGGAATCAACAACAGCTGTAACTCCAGTTACAGTCTTGCTTAGTTACCTTTTGCTGATGGAGAACTTGGACTTTCTCCAGAAGCTTTCTGAATGTTGCTCAGCATTTCAACAGCTCTGTGGAGGAAATCTCGATGGCTTGGTCCAAGTCCTTCCACAACTTCGATGACCCTCTGTTCGCACTCTATTTGCTACAGAATATCTGAAATGAACAGCAAGGCCAGGTGTTAAGAACATTCCAATCCCATTATTCACAGAGATCTTATCAAAAACATGCAAATTCTCAAAGATATTGAAACTTTTACCTTCCAATATTGAAGTAAGTCAAAGCTAGATCATGTCCCAGTTCTAAAGAACCATCCTCCCCATCTCTGAGGCATGCATCCATTACACTATGCGCAAGCGCAAGATAATTGGCAGCTTTATCTGGTTTTCAAAAATTCACATAAAGCGTCCCATGTCGTAGGTAACCATAGCCGACCTGAAAGTGGATGGCCTGAAAGTGGATGAGGCCAAATGCAATTTTCAGATTTTCAATTACATGATCCAACCACCCAACATGCTTCAATCTAGTTGATAGGGTATAAATCGGGAATATGATATGGTATAAATCGGGCTAAGGCAAGGTTCGTGGATTAGGTAGAATCTAGTCCGTCTTGGTTCGCCTCGATTGGTCTAAGGTCCGTTCGGATGAAAAGGACTTCGTCAGGAATGAGTAGAGTAGGCCCTCGAAGTAGAGTGGAAAGGGACTTCGTCCGGAGTGAGTAGAGTAGGCCTCCAATCAACATGGTTCGCGGGGCCCTCACTATGAACTTCGGGGATTTAGGAGGTCGTCGTTACATTACTTGATACTACTTCACAAGTGGCCTTCACTACGTCAATGGGGCCGTCGCTACGTCACTTTGGCCGTCGCTACATCATTGGGGCCGACGCTACGTCAAAGGGCCGTCGTAAGGAACGTTTGTCCTTAGTTAGGAAAATCCTTCACTAGGTAAGAGGGCCGCCGTAACGTCACGGGGCCGTCACTACTTCATTGGGGCCGACGCTACGTCAAAGAG
>JAYMSP010005814.1:0-12856 GCA_036897095.1 Plantago elongata | reverse complement strand
GTTCTCTGAGAGATTTGTTGTTCCGAATATAAATGAAGTAGGCGAAGTGTTCAGGGCAAAACCAGTTGCAACCCACTGGACATGAAAACTGGCTTCAAAGCCAAACTTGGATGATTTATGGCGAGCTCCCAGCTGTTTTGGTAATTGGATCTCTTTAACAAGTTATTAGTTGCAAACTTGCATTGTACTCTTATGTATTGTCTTTTAAGAGATACTATTGTTCAAGCTGTGTAAGTCGATAGAATTCTGTTGGCTAAATGTTGTCGTTTATTCCTAAACCATTTGGCGAGGTCTTTTTAGTTATCAAAATACTTCTCGGTTATTAATTGATAAACAGGCTTATATGAATGACTATTCATTCCAAATCAACACATTCTGCAAAAAATTATTATACAAGCATTATATCTTCTCTTACTCCCTGCATCACCACCTAAAGGCAAGTTCATTTGAGGGAATTTGTCAGTGTTTGGGGTGTTATTGTCCTAACCTTTTGACTCACTTGTCGTTTGGTTATGGAAAACAACAGTTTGGCTGTATAATGTTTGTGCATAAATGAGATAATAATTCTGAATATTGCTCGTGTACAGAGATGGAAACTGTTGAAGAATAATACAAGTCACAGGACCTTCAAGAAGCTTACAACAGCCAACTATAAATAGGAAATATTCAAGAAACTAATGATACTTGTAGACTTGTCACTTGACGGATGATGTATTAATATAAAGTTTTCATTACTTGTAAGAGGGTCAATTTGCATCCTAAAGAAGAAGCTCAACAATAAATTGATAAGCGCAGTTGGCAGGGCTATCCAAGTAGCAACAGGATAAACGTACAAGTAACAACATAAGATAGTTAAGGTTGGAGATTGAGAATAGGACTGATGACTGTTATGACTTTGACATAAACATAGACAGTCAAGGAAAATATGGAATACCCATATACTATCAAGATTTCCAGAATGGAATTAAAGAAAATGACTGTAAAGAAAACTCAAGAAAAGTGATCATAAAGACACTGAAGAATTTAAAGACTTCTTCAAGAAAATGTCGAGAAAACAAGAATGAATTGTCTGTCTGCTAAAATAAACCGAATCAGCTACTTAATTTCGATCCATTCTTGAGTCTCTATTGACACATGTGATGGGAACCAAGAAACGAAAAGCAATGAAAAATGGTAATTCCAGGAAATTTGAACTAGCACAATACTGCACCATTAATGGAACCAGCAGGTATATATACAAGAGCAGGTTATATATAAGAACAACGATATTCGATCCAAATGTTATTCAGAAACTGAAACTACTATATTCCGAACAGATTTGAAATGCAAGCACATGGGAGTTGTTAAATGAGACTAGTAAAAGTAACATTCCAACTTAAACAATGCTAACAGGAAACCATAATTTCAAAAACTTATCAACCAGCTAAGCTCTTAATTGTCATCTTGCTTCAGGTCATAATTATCCGGAAATGGTGACACTAAGCTTGTGACATAGGCAACTAAGGAAATAAAAGTCTCACGAGGTAAACTGATATTTGATTGCTTAAATGAGTCACTTTCCGGATCATAGAACATGATGGCTTGGGGGTTGAACAACTCCTTGATCAAATATTCACCATCTCCTGTTATCCATACAGGTATAGTAGATCTATGATATCTATAGGTAGCAGTGATCAATTTATTCCAGGGCTCATCATTCGAACCATGCTGCTTCAAAACCCACACTTCAAAGTTATCTGCGCGATAGAAAATTATAAAAAGGCATGCATCTGCTTCGAACACTCTAATACAGTCACACACCTGTACCTGTGGAACCTCTACCGTTCCGTAAGCCTCACTTCCTAAATCAAAATAGAAAAGGTCTAGTTTATGTTCGATTTCTCTCATCCAGTAGAGCTTACCATTAACAAACCGTCCTATTCTACCACGTATACTTTTAACATAAGGCAGCATCGACTTATGAACATCATCATCTATTGTCTTCCAAGCATTAGTTCCTGAACTATATAATCTTACAACCTTAATGTCAGAGCTTCCACAGTCCCGGTATATAGACAAGATCTTGTAATCAACACCATCAAAACCAAACCCTATGTTGTGAACATAGGTTCTCGGGATGGTAGGCAATTCCAATTCTCTGGACTTTCTGGTAGATGGATTCCACAGGAACAAACGGCGTTTATAACTATACTCATCAAGTCTTCCGATGAATGCACAACAGAGTCCATTATAGGAACCAATAAACTCAAAATAACTTTCTTCATAATCTCTCATGGGAAAGTAAAATTCAGCTGCTGCTTTATGATCATCATCTTCAAATATATTCAGCAACCCATTCAGATTATATTCCTTAAACGGAAGGTAATATTGACTTTGGTATCCTGAAGCAATAATACGTACATAATTTGTCTTGTTTGTTGCAGTTATATTCAGCTGGGATTCAACGAACTGTTTACTGGAGATGAAAGAACGCCATGCTTTTGAAACGCACCTGAACTTCAATATTGAGTTGACCGGCAATCGTAACAAGATTTGAATGATCAGATCTTCCGGGATTTCGCAAAAGCAAGTAGAATCAGCTTTCAGTTTTTTGACCGGCAACCGGAGCAAGTTCTTCATTGGTTTTTGATCTGTAGTTTTCTGCTCAGATCTAATCATCAACAGAACAGATCAGAACATGACATAGTTAGTTATAAATAGTTGTTTAATTGACAGATTGAGTTAATTAAGAAAACTATCGAATAAAGGATTCTTTGCCAGTTTGCCTCAACACTTTATTTATATTTTTCCAAATAAACGAAGTATTTATACATAATATTTACCGTGTCATATAGCATCAACGAAGTATATATTCCTGTAGCTTTGAATATAATCGGGTTGTTAACCATCTTCATGGCGCGTATTCGCAAAAACGATAGAAATTTGCAAAAACTTTTACGGTTAAGTTGTTAACTATTGTCTATTGTCAAGATATCTTTTCGTTCTAGGAGTCTAGGACTAGTAATTCAGAAGGTTAAGAGAGTAACACTTGTATTGATCAACAAGCCTTCTAACTTTTCCTCGAGAGTTTGAATGCTCGATTTCATTCCTTCCAGGCCTCGCGGAGTAGAACCAGATCTGAACTGTATCTCAATGGATGATGGTCTCATGAACTTGAATCTGGAATATTTGAGGAGCTGATGAACTAGTTGAGAGAGTCATCATATGTTGGGATGAATGCACAACAGAGTCCATTACAGGAACCAATAAATTTAAATGAACATGTTTCATAATAATCACTAAAGGGATAGTAAAATTCAGCTGCTTTATGATCATCATCATCATCAGATTTACTCAGCAACCCATTCAGATTGTATTGATCAATTGGAAGGCTGTAAGAACATGGTTGCCGGATAACATCATGTGAAACGATATTACGTACATAATCTGTGTTGTTTGTGGCAGTTAAGTTCAGCTGGGATTCGTTTACTGGAGATGAAAGAACGCCATGCTTTCGAAACGCATCTGAACTTCAGTATTGAGTTGACCGGCAATCGTAACAAGAATCTTCCGAGATATTGCAAAATCTAGAAGAATCAGAATTAAGTTTCCTGGAGAACATGTTCTCCATTGGTTCCCAACGCAAGAATTATTAAGATCATGAACAGCTTATTCAAATTCAAATTCAAAGTATAATGATATAACAGGGAAATTAATTTGGTCCTAATTTTCGCTATATTTTGGTGTTTTACGGTACAAAATCTGAGTCAATGCCAAGAAAGACCCACTCTGGCACAAACAACCGGGAAAGAAACGCGCTCATTGAAACTGCCATCACCTCCATCCTACGGTTCTCTTTCTCCTTCTACATCTTCTCTTCCTCATTTCTCTCCATCATTTCTTCTTTCTTTCTGCTCACTTTCGATTCCCAATCAGAGATTTCGATTTGGGGTAAATGAATTGAGCCGATTGCCTTCGACAATTTTATCCTCATTGTTTTCCTTCTTCCATTCACTTAAGTGTGAATCGATACCAAAATCAGGGCAAAAGTGGAATTCGTGACAATGGCGACATTGATCGGAAAACTGCGGTGGCAGGATGATGGCCGGACTTAGGGGTCCAAATTTTCAGTATTCTCCACTCTATTTCAGCTCATTAATGACTGTTGGGAGTCGAAGCTTCCCCCAAATTACCACCACCTTCTGACCCTTCTATCCTCTTCCGACGCTAACGCCATTCATAAGCTTCGTAAGACGAAGACGAAGACGCTAACAAGGTGCCTTCTCATTCTCTCTACCTTTTCTACTATTGTTGTTATTTGATTTGTCATTTGATTGAGCTGAAATGATGAATTGAGTTGTAAATTAATCGATTCGGATCATTTGTGTGCATTTTCGCATTTCGTGACCGTGAATTTGTGGATTTAGAGTTGAATGAGCTGATTAATGATTAGAATAGTTGGATGGATCAGCCTGTGTTTGGATTGCTGGTGGTTGGAGTTTTTGATCGTGCCTTGCAGTTCCGGTTTATTTTACTAATTTTCAGTATTTCTCCACTCTATTTCAGCTCATTAATGTTTCATTACCTGACACTGTTCAACAATTTACTGTGTGTTGTATTGTAGTTAATGCTGTCAATTAGCCTGAGTTATTAACATTTAGAGCTGTTTCATTTGCCCAAACAAAAGAGATGTATGAACTTTTTATGTTATTTGGCCGATAAGCCGGTGAAGGGGCATAGGGTCGATATGGCCCCTTGTATTGGTGCGTTTCCGGCAGATAAAATGGCTGTCATTGTGATGCATAAGATAATGGGGCTGTTGATGATAGGTGGGAAGGAGTCGAGGTGTGTTCGCGTAATAGATGCTGCTGTTCAAATTGGGACTGTCATTTGAAAAATGGAAAATGTAGCTGAAGGTGAAGATGATTTGAGAAAGGAAGCAGCGATGTTCGGAAACGTGTCAAGAATTTGATTAAAAGGCACAGGATAGTTGAGGTCCAAAAGATGGTGAGGAAAGAAGAATTTAAGCCATGGGGTCGAGATATAGGTTTGTTTCCAGTGATAGTTTATTATATTTCTATCAAGGATTAGTAGCAATTATTATCTCTATTTTTGCCGGATTTTATCGAAGATTTGTGTTCACTACTTGAAATTTTACTGTTAAGTTGTTAATTATATTTTTAACTTTTTCTTTAGCATGATTATAAACCTTTAAAAATTAAAAATTAATTAACCTAAAAATCAAGAGGTATGGCATGTTTATTCTAGCCGCTATGTGTTTTCATATTTTTATTGGTTTGTTCTCCTGATTTTTTACTGTGTTAAAGTAAAACTAAAGTAACAACTATAAATGGCTAGAATTCTTATTTGCACGAGTCATACCTCTTATAAAAGTGTTCATTTTTTATTGTTTCCATAGCACAGAGAACTTCACATCAGCAATTGTGTTATGAAAACTGGACTTGTACACAGTTTCACATTCGAAGAGTGTTCTGTATAGATATTTGGTTGTTTATTTGTGACTAATTATTCTTTTCATTATTGAAACAGCATCAGAAAGACAGTGAAGATATGAATGACATGATCAGAATTACTAGAAGAAGCAAGAACCGCAAGAGTGAAGAATAAACAGTATCCTTCCGTTTTAATAGTTTTTGTTTAACTTTTTGAATATTATACCTTTAGATGATAAGCTGAACTAAACTTATTCTTATTTATGATTGGATTTGTTTATTTGTCCAGTTGATTTTTATTTTATATACTCTATTTCTTGATTCGTATACGACTTTTTCAATATTATACTTTTATTTTTTGGAGTTTAACACGAAACTTGAGCTTCTTAGCAGTTCACATTTGAAAGCCTTTGAGTTCAAAGCTCCAAATCACTTTTCCAAGTTTGAAGCTAAGAAATCGTGATATTCCAATTCTCTGTTCTCCTGTACTTGAAATCAGCCAGCTATGTCAATGCCGCCAATGTCCAACCCGTTCGACCAGCTCTTGGCCGATTACATCGGCAGTAAAGTGAGACCAGTTTTGTTTCCGCTTAATTCCTTGAAGGACGACCAGGTGAGGAAGCAGACGTCGAAAGTTGATGGTTCGAACAAGGCCAAAAGAACAACTAGTACACATAGATTTGCATTGGAGCTTGATGGACTTCATTGTTTCGAAACAATTCTTCCTAATTGAATGAACAATCTGTTTCTTCGGTTTTAGACTAGGGATTACTACTCTCGTGTTTTGTTTTCCTCGAAGTTTTCTTTCTTTTTGTTTCGGTGTTAACGATTCTTTGAAATATAAGTTAAATTTTGGTTATGAATACTGCAAATCAACTATTAGTTACAAGTCACCTTATCAAACACCGCGATGTATCAACTTGCCTTGAAACCGCAGGTTAAACCCGAAAAATCAAAGAATTAATCAATTCTAATCTAGCAAAACCGACCATATATACAGTTACATGTGCTGCTTTCCTTGAGTTCAACAACAAGAAAAAAGAAGCTCAACAGCAGATGTGTTGAGCATATAAGGAAGTTCAGCTGACTAAAGCGCCGAACCGTCACTATGATTATACCCCCTCCATCTAATCTATAGAAAGAATTCATCCAACTCTGGCTGATCATGTTTTACCAAAGAACCAGAGAGGTCCTCTTTTGTAGATGTCACTCTTCGAATTGCATTATCATATTCGGCATATTCTGCTTCAGACAAATCTTGTTCGTCTTCTGACAGAACCTCATCACCAGTATATCTCCCAGTACTGATATCCTCACTGTTTATACTATTGCTGGCAGCTGAATCGCCTGTGGTTCTTTGACATATGCAAGATGAGGGGTTTTCATGGAACTCACCCCTACCTGGCTTTACCTCATTAGGCTCGCCCATGAAACCAATTTGGGAAGTTCTCACTTGAGAGGCAAACTCTTCCCATGTCATGTTGGATCTGTTGAGGAAGAGACGGTAGAGCTTTCTTGCATTGGGACGGATAGTTGGCTTGTGGCCGAAGTATCTCCTGCAATTAGAGACGAGTAATAAGCCATCTACATTGAACTCAAGAAGCATATCCATCACATTATCCATGTTTTGTTTGCAACACTTTATGGCTTCAGCGTAGTTTTTTTACGGATTATTAGAAGCACCTGACCTCATACATCAGCTATATGAAGTACATATATATGAGATTCTTCAGTTTTTCTACAACCCCATGCGTAACTAAGTCCACTTACCGATCTAAAAAAATTCACAGAAGTTAACTAATATCTGATGAACAAAATATAACATGAAAACAAAGAATAAACACAAGACAGCAACACATACCTTCTTCCAGCAAGTATCTTAGCCATATTTCCATTATTGTTGGTGACAAAAACATCACTCTCGTCAGAAACAATGAAGTCTAGTGCTGCCATGCGAGCCGAATATGGTGCAAATTCAGCTAGCTCTTCCTTGCTCGAAATAGTCTCTTTCGTATGGAAGTTTGGGAAGAGAGCTTTCAGAGGTGCCAGTGTTTCTTCCCCACCGTATATTTCACCTGATGCAACATATATATGCACGTCATTCCCATAACCCAATGCTCTCAACATGAGACCAACTTCCTCAGGACTTAGTGGGCATCTTCCATGCCTTCGTTCCTTGTCAGGATTTTTGGTCTGCAAACAATGTCGTGTCATCAGACTTTCTTTTCATGCCCGAAAGGCTGCAATTGAAACCATTTGCAGTTATTCTAACAGGTAGAACTTACATGTAAAGTTTTCCATCTCTTTCGTATCACACCTAGTTCAGCTTTTTCCTTCTCACTCCCACCATAGTAGCACCCAGAGAATGCTAGCATGTCTGGTTCAAATCTGGCATGTTTGAAATAAACTGAGTCCTTGTATATATGTGCTATACTAAAAGATTCTACACGAGTAACCATACTGGTAGTATGCTGAAACTTGTGTGTGAGCACTAAGCAATAGAAATAAATGTGAGAACATGATGATGTCAATTGCTTCGTACCTTAAATGCAATGCCACAAAATTTTTGCTTTTCATTCTCATCCTTTCGACCAGTTTCTCGCCCATCTCAAGAATAGGAGCAGTGAACCTCAATGCATGATAATTTACTCTACATCGCAACTTTTGTAAATTTACATCAACTCTATTTGTAAGCTGAACAGCCTGAACCTGATGACAGAAAATATGTCTAGCTTTAGTTCTGCAGTTTATCAGATGACCATCATAGAACTGTATGGATGCTATCTAGAAACATCTAATAAATTAAATTACAAGGAAATACACTAAAAAACTGTGGCCTTCATATAGGCATTGAAGGATCCATAAAGAAGATGGGGGAATGCTTACACGCTTTTTGCTATAGATGGGTAGAATACGAGTCTCATAGCATTTTTCGTTGCATTTCCTTGGAGCCCGTGTATTTATGATTTTCCCCACACTTTCAGGGAGTTGCTTAATGATTTTGACATCTTTTGCCAGATATGACAGAAACCAGTCTACATCGAAAATCTCAGAGAAGTTGCTGCAGAGCAGGTCATTAAGTTAATGTAAGTATGATATGACACAAGTATATATAAACTATATAGCCTGAGAAACAAACAAGCACCTGGAATCCTTCCAGAAAGAATTCTGATCCAGCTTAGGAACAACCAGGGTAGCATTCAAGATATATGCAGCCACAACAGAATCTGTTATCTACGAGCATATGAGGTCAAATAAGCGAACTGATCATTTGAAAGAAACATTCAGAACGTAGTGCATCAGCATTCTCATATTTTACAATCCAATTAAAGAAAGAAAGAGAAGGTTGTGAAATACATGAAACTGACAATAGAACAACTACATAAAACTATTGTCTCTCAGCTTGGGACATTTCGAAACAAAAATTGTACATGAGTCCCAGGAAATGTATAGCAAACTCCAATCGTTTATGTATTCTTTTCAAATCTGCTAAAATTGTGTGACACTAGTTCTCTTTGGACATTTAGAAACAGACATGAGTCCCACGGAAATGTCCCATATGTCCACTGGTCAGAGTCTTTGCAGCTCAAATTCTTGGAGTGCATCGATTACTATATAACAGTACAGAGAACCATTTCATTAAAAGCTAATTGAATTATTAACACATAAGCAAAGCATACAGTACAGTAGAAGACTAGCACTTTAGCCAAAGCACTTTAGTATCATCTAAGCTCCTGATTTCTTGCTAGAAAATGCAACAGAGTCTCACTCACCCCTGTCCTCTGTTGATTCAAACCTCCACTAGTTGCAATCAACAAGTACCGATTCGGTACGGTCTTCATTTCCCCTCCTGCAAGATTGAGTACATTACAAATCAGAACAAGACTTCAAAGTTCATAATCAGATCAGTTAGCCTTCTTTTTCAGTTGCCTATCTAAGCAACATCGAAAACGATAGCTTGTCCAATTCCCCAATACAACAAAACTTAGCTATTAAAAAACCAGTTTGCTTATTCTGAATAGTAAGTATAAGCCAATTCTACTATCATATTCAGCATTGTTTACACCGTTCATAAAACCTGAGAGAAATCTTACTCATAAAATCACTGCTCGCATTACAGCAACCGTAAAACAAATTCGACTGGTTCGAGCTCCACAAGTCACGCCCTAATCTCCCTCCGCTCATCTACAATTTCAATCATATCATTCCAAACATCAGCCTCATCGAAACAGAACGAAACGTACCACTTATAAGTTATAAACTCTCAATTTCTCAACTCATCGAGACGAAACAGTCAAAACATACTATACAGATTCAAAAAATGCTTCAAACAATCCAAACAGTGATCATTTCCGTTCCAAACATACTCAGAAACCGAGATTTCAATCCACGATTCTAAGGTTTTTCAACTCAACTCATCGAGATGAAAACTATAGAATTCGAAAATGTTCTAAAGTACGCAAGCTCATTCGTCATCATTTTCCAAAACATACTCCGAAACCGAAATTTTAATCCACGACACATTTCAAAAAATCCGAAACATATTCCGAAACTGAAATTTTAACCACGGATGGATTTTTAAGAATCCAAAACATATTCTGAAACTGAGATTTTAATCCACGACTCATTTTTAAAAACTCCGAAACATATTCCGAAACCGAGATTTTAATCCACGCCTCATTTTTAAAAATCTCAAACATGTTCCGAAACCGAGATTTTAATCCATGACTCCAAAACACGACTTAACATAACACTCACCGGAACTCGAAAGACGCTTTCTCTATCAACATTCAGGTGACGAACTTCCTTCCTGTCATTAATCTTCACAAAACAAAACAAAAATCAAAATCGAAATAAAAAATAAAAAAATCGAAAAATCGGAATGTGAACGTGAGCTGACCGAGGAAATGACACGGTCGTCCGTCGTCGACAAAAACGCGACGGCGGCGAAAATGAGCAGCAAACACCCGGACACGGCGGAGACGAGCGGCAGGAGGTGGCTGATTCGTCTTCGCCGGCTACTGTGACGGCGGAAAATCAAGCCTTGTAGAATCTGCAGGCCGATCAATTGGTCTCGGTTTCTCTTCTTCTTCATCATCATGCTGCTCATTGCTTCTACAAAAGAGAGAGAAAATGGTGTAGAGAGAGAAAGTAGTAGTAGTAGCAGCAGCAGAAGAACTAGCTCAAAGGATTGAACATGTCCACGGCTATGATTCTGTATCTATATGTTGTTGTTGATGGTTTCCCATCTGTATCTATATCATGTGTGTTGTGTTGTGTGTATTTATGTACTTCTTGTTATTTTTGTTTATTGCAGATTTGGCATGGGTTTTTAATTTTGTTTGCGGATTGGTCCATTGGGTGATGAATGAATGTAAATCTATCTGGTGTAAGTTTATCCCATTGGAAGCGGACTTGATGATTTATTAGTGGTTTTGGATGTTTAGGTTGGTAGAATTTATTACTTTTCGATTTCGATTATTTTTAGGTGGATGGTATGAGACTTTAATCGATAAATGGTAAGTTGATTTTATGTGAGTGCAATGTCAATCATAGAACTAAAGAATAATGACTATACTTAATTAGGTTTTATTCTCTTCAACTGAAAATTATTTCAATTCAGTTTAGAGGATTAGTTATAATTTTATACTTCAATTCTGTAAAATAAATTTTTAAGTTGTCATAAAATAGAATTTTATTGAGTTTTAAACAATCATAAATGATTAAAACTAATATGGCAAGGAGAGTGAAAGACTCATTTGATGATGAAATCTAGGAGGAATGGGATGTTTACAATGAGTAGGAAACTGTATTTATGAAAATGAAACGTTTTGGAGTATGTGAATCTATAGAACAAGTTGATATAAATGTGGTGTTTATATAGGATCCACATGAATTTTCGACTAACAGTCATGAAAATAGAGTATTTTTTTAATCGGTCACGAGAGTTAAAATGTGGATTGTATGTGATGATAAATGTCCGATTCACATTTTAATCCTTTTCTTTTTTTGGGAAATATCTTTTTGCTCTTCTATAAATATTAAATAACTATAAAAATAATTGTGTGAATCTACTCACAAATTATACGTCAATTGAAGAAATCTACAAGTGTCATTATCTTTTCAAAATTATATTCCAAATTACATCCATAACACAACAAGTTTCAATTCTTATCTCCTTCACTTTCCCTTTTGTGCATGACTATCAATTTCATCGAATCAATATTGGCCCATGGGGACAATGAAGAAATTAGAGTAAAAAGTGAAAAGAAAAGTAGGAGAATGTGAAAGTTAATTCGAATTAGTCAAATCCGACCAGTAAAGTTAAAATTTAATTTGGAGGTTGCTCGAAATTATAGATGATAGCCTTGTAGCATAGTCTTCTAATTAATATTAGCAATTCAAATGCAAGTATTCCGTGTTATCATTTGAGTGTCTTTTTTTCTATAACAATGTTCGGTATGAGATTATACTGTCGTTTAAAGAGAAGATTGAAAATGCCGGAAGAATCTATCTTTCATCCGGCAACCATCTAGATCTCATGTGTAACTCACGTGGATCTCTGCCTCTTTTCTTGTTTATCACTAACACTAACAAGCAAACAATAAACTTTTGTCTTAAACATGAATTAACAACATACTTAAATTGGTAATAATAGTGAAACTATGAGACAGGTTAACTAGGATTCAACGATCTATCATCTAATCTAAACAACAACATGATGAACTGACGACATCTAAACAACTATTTCCGAAACTAGTTTTCCCTGTCACAATTTATTTAAATTAAAGTGGTTAGGTAATGGTTTAATTATAGTGTAATCATTTGAGTCTATGGCATGTTAATCACTTACTATATTATCACTAGCGTCATTATTTTCTAGATAAATAGTACATTATACTTTATAATATATTATATAACTGTTAGTCGATAAGGAAGATAAATACTCCATTATACTTTATAATATATTATATAACTATTAGTCGATAGGGGAGATAAATACTCCATTAAGCCCGTGTTTTTTTTCCAATGAAACTATGTTTAAAATTATTTGTGTTAAATGAAATCGAGAGTAAATTTTGACATACATATAATACACTTATTTTTCTAACATCTACTTATCTCATCCACGTCACTACCTGAGTGTCACACTCCACTTGGAAGCCATCATCGAAACTTTCTCATTGTCTTATTTGCCTTGAGTTATGTGTATGTACCAATACCATATAGCCTTCTCTTCTGGTTTGATAGTCCTTGAACGATAGACACATGAATTCCCCTCTAAGTACTCTCGTAAGACTTGTTACGTCTAGGCACGACTCATTTTTTCTCGGACTCCATCATTTTCTAGGTGTTGACCACAAACTGAAAAATGTCGTTGCGGCAATGCCAAAGATTTTTTTTTATACAAAATGACAATTAGC
>JAYMSP010005813.1:0-12857 GCA_036897095.1 Plantago elongata | reverse complement strand
GCAGGGTGATCTCTAATCCATTTCATAGTTGGTTTTGAACTAGTAGGGTCATTATCTACGTGATCTGAATGTGAATCTTTGCGACTATGACTTGATACTTCTTCAGTATCATTGATATTTCGTACACTAGAAATGCGATATATATCAGACACTTGATTAGTGTTAGAGGTTTCTGGAATAAGTCTTTCAGAAAGGTAATTCCCAGAAAGGTTTCTACGATGAGTAATCTCAGTTTCCATTTCTGGAATCCTCATAGAAAATTCTTCATCATGTCTAAGAGTCATCTGGTTGTTACTAGGCACATAATGTTTTTCTTTGTCAGAGTCATCCTCAATATTAATGATAGAATTTCTCCTTTCTGAGGTTTCTTCTTCAGAATCCTTAATCAGGAATTCCTTGAATCTTTCTGAGAGTTCCTCATCAAGGGGTATTTTCTTGTTTCCTTCATAGAATGCTACATGAACTGATTCTTCAATCTGCTTAGTTCTTTTGTTGTAAACTCTGTAGGCTTTGTTATTCATAGCATAACCAAGAAATACACCTTCATTAGACAAGTTCTCAAATATTCTTTTCCATTCTTAAGAACAAAACATCTACAACACCCTCAAAAGTTTGATATTAGGCGGACTACCAACCAAAAGCTCATAAGGAGTTTTTTCATGGTGTTTGTTTATCAAACATCTATTCTGAGTGTAGCATGTTGTATTTACAGCTTCAACCCAATGAATTTCACTTATTTCAGTGTCAGCTAGCAATGTCCCTGCAGGTTCTTAAAGGGTCATATTCTTCCTTTCAGCAACACCATTTTGTTGTGGTGTCCATACTGAAGATAGTTGATGTTGTATACCTTTGCAGGTACAAAACTCTTTTATATAATGCTTGACAAATTTAGTACCATGGTCTATTCTGATTGCAGATACCTTGTCATTTTTCATACCTTCAAGCTTAATCAGCAAATTTGGTATCTCCACCCTAGCATCAGACTTTTATTTCAGAAAGACAACCCATGTAAACCTAGAGAAGTCATCTACCAACTAGACCATACTTCTTGCCTGCATAACTTGTTACAGATGATTCAAAAAGATCCATATGTATAAGTTGCAGTGGTCTAACACATGAATGTCTAGTATGGACTTGAAAGAAATTTTGGATTGTTTCCCCAATTGACAAGCATAACAGAAATCGTCCTTTCTGAATGTTGTTTTAGGTAATCGAACCACTAACTCTTTCTTGGCAAGCTTGTTCAGAGTTTTGAAATTCAAGTGACTCATTCCCTTGTGCCAGAACCATCGTTCTTCAATGTGACCTGATTGATTCACCATGAGACATTCTTCAGTTGTGGCAGATGTCCAATCAGCGACATATAGACTTCCTTTTTGCCTAGCAACCAAGACTGTCTACTTTGACTCATTGTCAATCAATTTGTAGTTCACATACTGACTTAACGAAGAATCTACTAATTCACACTAATCCTTATTAATTCGGTCAAAATTAACGATTCCGTTAAGTTTGAGTAACGAAGTATAAAAATTGACATATAATAAGATACTAAAATTGAAAGCTTATAACTAAAAGTACTGACGCTTTAACTGTCACAATATAAGGTACAAAATATAGATTTTCATATATATTAACTCGATGTAAGTTCTTCATGTGCCTTTACTGACAGTTATGATGTAAGTAATTCACTTATATGCACCTCATAACAATTCAATTTAATCAATGTTGGGTGGTTTGTACATTTCATCATATAAGTCCTTGTGATTCTAATGACTCTCATATTAATAATAATCAATCAATCAAGCAAAATGACTCTATTTGCTGGTATAGTTTTCTTGGGCAAAATCGAAACATACTCAAGTGAAAATTAAACTTCTGGGTTAATTTCCTTGATAAGAACTTGAGAACACTTCAGTTACAAAATCAAACACAATCATTAGTTTTCTCTCTTATTTCAAGGAGCAACAAACGTAAATATAACTTCTAAACACTTGACTTTAGATACATAAATAGCACCATTAATATTATAACCATTGGAGTTGTTACAACTCCGGCCATTTCCGGTGAAACTTTATTTTCCTTCCTTCATTTCTTTTGAAAATTTCAATCAAACATTCAATATGGTACGAAAATTATTTCAAATTTTGTAATTAAGTCAAAGAAACTACTTATATAATGAAAATTATAATTATAATGTGAAAATTACAAAAAGTCCCTATATTTTTTTATTTCATGTCATTATTTAATAAATAAGTAATTAACAAAAAATAAAAAATAAAAGTAATTAAGTTGAATTAAAAAGCCATAAGGAATAACTTTTTAAATTGATAAAATAAGGTTATGTTTGACATCATTCCTTTAGTTAATCGAAAAATAAGTCTATATGTTCTTGTTAAACTAACATGGACCAAAGTGTAACTAGAACGTCTAAGAGGGGTACTAAATGAAATTGACCCGAAAAAATATGAACTAACCAAATTTGGTGTAGAAATTTATTGATAAAAACATCAAGAGATGGATTTGATAGGAAAGGGAAGCTCAAAATAAAGAATTTTCGGCGAATTTAGAGTGGAGATGACATTGATGGGTATAGGAAGCATTTCGTATGTTCGATTGTATCCATTGTTGTTGCTATAAACCCTGTTTCGATTCAAATGAATTATACATGCATTTAAGTTGCTTTGTACTTACATAATACTCTTATTTATTTTTATGGGAATTTAGGCTAGGTTTAGTGTATTCTTTAAAATCAAGGTAGTTTTCTACTTCACATAATTAAGAGAGTTCTTGCAATTAGTGTTCACAATTATAATACTTCTTTGACTTAAAAATATGAATGGCAGACAGTTACCGGAATGGATGGATAATGATATGAAAAGATTTCTTACCAAGTTTATAATTATTTTGAATTATTGAAGTACAAAAATATAAACAATTGAAATAAATTATCTCATATTTAACTTTTAGTAGTTAATTATAACTATTAATTAACTATAAATAAATTAATAAATTATAGAAATTAATGGTCTTAGAGGAGATTCATACTATATATTCGATTATCATATCTTAAAATAAAGTATTTCACGTGCAACATTCTACACACAAGGGAAAACGGATTACATTAGGTCAACTTGTAAACTTGCCATCTTTATATTTTCTTTGTATTTATATGGTAAAAAGACATTAAAATTGTTATAAATTATCACATTCAATTTTGACTTAAGTTTTATACAAAAATATTTGAATTGAAACTACTATTTTAATTAATCATATTCAATTAAAACTTGTTTTTGACGTAATTAAAAAGCTTAAACATCGTAAAGTTTATAATATTCTAAATATAGTTATGATGGTCACTATTTGTAAGGAACGAAAAAAAATATAAAAATTGTTATAACTTTTAAATTTTTATATTTTATTAAATATTAGTGATTGAAAATAAAAGGTAAAAGGGAAAATTAAAATAAAAGAGGAAGGGTATGAAAGGATTGATCACCTCTTCACGGATGAAATGAGTTGTGAGAATATATACTTGCCAGGTTTAAATTTTGTTGGTCAAATAAATTGTAATAACCGCACATTTAGTATGTATTCGAAAATTAATTTATTTAAAATTATTATTTCGCACGGACAAGAATATTGAGTGATTATATTGAATCGAATTAGAAATTTAACGCCGAGCGTATTCGCCGTTAAATCAATAATTAGTATTATATTAATAAAATAATAATAAAAATATTTATTTTAATATTTTTATGGCTTGAGTTCGACTTAAACATCGTCTGAGAACCGATTTTTCATTTTTCTGGATTTTATTTACGAGCCGTTTGGAAGTCAGAAGAAGCCAGGTATATAGAATGGTAAAATTACCAATATACCCTTAATTGGCTTCATCTTCTCCAAATGTCCAGTGTCAAATCCATCGTGCCAATCCGCCCGTCCTCATCTCCAACCCGTCCCGGTTGGCCAATCCGCGAGTCCCACCGACCATGGGCGGCCGCCGCCATGGGCCCTCATCACGTGTGATGAAAGGCGGCCCGCTACACGCGTCCGATGGAGGAGAAACGATGTGTGGTGACTAAGCCAACACGCGGCACACGGAGGAACCTCCGACCGGCCACTGCCGCCGCCTTCACCGACTACCACGGCCGCCTCTCGGCTATAAAAGCCGGCCGTCCCTCCATTTCTTCACCCACCTCCTGCTCTCTTCTTCCCTCTTCTCACTTCACCATTGCTCCACCTTCCTCCGCCACTGCTCCGCCGTACTCCGCCCCTGCCCGGCCTTACGCCGCCACCAACCGCCGCCCCTTTTTCTGGATTAGAGTCGTTCACTCGACCAATTATTCCGGTAAGTCTCCCGTGTATATTTCGATATTATTCGAATACGAACGGGAAACTGAGTAGTAATTGTTGCAGTCTCGTGCCGCCCTGTCACCACCACCTCGACTACCGACAACTCTGCTCGTCTTTCGCTAAACGCGCGCTCGTACTCTACTTGGTTAGTGTTGCCCTTTTACTCGTTTATTATCGAATTTTGTGGGAAATAAATTATATCGCTATGTTGTTTAAATTATTTAAAAGTAAGTTGCATAGAATAGCTAGTGCTATTGCATACTGTATATTGCGTGACTGAATTGGATATAGTGTCGACTGGCTGTCAACTATAGGAGTTACCGTAGGTTGCGGACTGTTTACTTAAGTCTAAGTTTTGGTTATACTGTATATTGTTGGATTGCGTAATTATGTGTAGACGTCGACTAACCATCGACTATAGGCTATGTATAATAATACTGCTGGTAGTATTGATCTGTTGAGGTTAAAGCGTAGTTACTTGCCTACATACTGTTATAGGTCTGAAAATGTACCGAGACGGACTTGTTGTCTGTTGTCTGGATTTTTCTCGGTTAAAGGTCACATGTCGGATTTAATAGACTGTTTTCCGAGAAATTACATATTTTATTAAAAGGAAATTATTTAGGATTAAAAGAATAATCTAGTTTTGCTAAACAGTGTTAATTATCCTAGACGCCGATTAATTAATTAAATAAGGTGTCATAAGTTCTGCAGGAATTATGAAACTCGGATATTAAGTCAGTATTGTGTACGTCGTATGGCTAGCTATTCATACATAAATGGAGTCGTTAGTTGATTAGTACTATTTGATTACGTTGGGGAAAATTTACGAGAGTCTTCTAATTATACTTAGCATTGGAATTAAGTAGTATTGTCTATTTATTTATCAAGAATTACGAAGTCGCATAACTTGCAAGATATCCACGGTGAGAGATTACGAGCTTTCGGCATCCGGCCCAGGGAGAGTTGCTACTATTCATTCCTTGCACTTTCATACCTGTTCCTGTTTATTTGTCTGACTGTCTAACCCCGACTGCGGCCACCCGACGACGACCGACTGACTCCGACGCGTTACTAATTTCGATTTTCAACTGTATAACTGTAGATGACCCGTACTTAGGGATACCTAACCTGTATTGACTTGACATCCTATTAGTCCAATTACTGAGTAATATTGTACCCCAAGTCCATTTTACTGATCCTCATGAACTGCATTGCACAAAAACTGGTTTCCTGAAAAGGCAACAACACACTGTTTTTGAAAATTTTGGGAAACCGCACTGGTCGACATTGTCGACATACTGTTACTGAAGCTGGGTGATGTCACCTGCAGCGATACTGTTATTGACGTTGTGTGATGCCACCTGCAGCAATATTGTTCTTGTTACTGTTACCGACGCCGGGTGATGCCACCTGCAGCGATACTGTTACTGATACTGTTACTGTTAACGGTTTTCCTACTGTTTATAACTGCCTGATCAGCGTGTTGTGTTGGTTTGTTGTAATGTTGCATTCATACGCATATTCATGCATGCTTGATTATCTACACTGAGTCCTTGTGACTGACACTCTCCTTGTCGTAATACTGTTGTCCCAGATTTTGAGCACGAAGAGAGGACAGGGTAGCTAAGCAGACAAACGGACTCTGGCTTGTTTCCGCTGCTGATCTGTTAGTATAAATGTGTGCTCTATTTACCGAATTATAACGTACAATTGGGGATTATAATAAATAATATTTTGATACATTTATGTATCTGGATGTTTGGCACAATCCTTGACGTCTGGACCAGACTGGGGCCTTACAGAGTGGTATCAGAGCCCGGTTTGGACCAATAGGACTGTGACGTACTTCCAAATACTAACTCCTATAATATTTTCAAAAGTTGGGGATGGGAGAGACACGTAGCTATGCACTATTATTATCTATATTACTGACTTTGACAGATAGACGAAACTTCTTTGTAGTAGTTATGCAGTCTTGGGTGGACGAAGCCCATGCTGGGAGAATGCTTACCCGTTAAGTGACGGAACGTCATGAGACCGAAAGAAGGGCCAGAGCTCGTAGCCGTGAACGTGTTCGTATTATGGAGAATTTATGTGCCATCATATTGGTATTATTAAGCTTTTATATTCAGTTACGCATAGTCGTAATAGTTAGCCTAACTTTAGGATTTGTAGAACGATTGACATTACCCATATCCCGCTGACTCTTTGATTGACTCTGACCTTTAATAGAATTTGTAAACTAATAAACGAATGAGATGTTCGGTGTCTATTCAGTTTTGATGTCTGTTTTTCGGCACCTGTGTCTATCCTCTACTCAGAAACTGTCTGAGTTTATTGATCGCCAACCGGCACATGTTATCTGACCTTAACTTGTCACCCGCCACGCGGTACTTGTGTTTAACCTCGTTGACCGCCATCCGACACTTGTATCTGACCTTGTTACCCGCCAACCGGCATTTCGTTTGATGTATTATCCGTCATTTGGCACCCTTGTTTGCCTTTGATACCTATCGCTCGTCACTCTTGAATGTATCGTTCGCCTTTCGACACTATTACCTGTCAGTGTCATCTACCACTCGGCACCAGTGATTGTCCTCGTGTTTTACCATTCGGTAATTGTGTTTAGTCCTGTGATCCCTAATATGGCACTTGTTGAAACCTGCCAATTTCTTTAGGAAAACCAACCACCTCTGAAGCTCCCACTTCTGCCCAAACTCGAGGGATATCTGCAACTAAGGCATGTAAATGCTTAAAGCGGGGATGCTAAGCCTATCTAGCCTACTTGATTAACCCTGCATTAGTCCAAACCAAGATAAGAAAATGTTGAGATTGTAAAGGAATTTCTGGATGTATTCCCGGAGGAACTCAATACCCTACCACCGCATCGTGAAGTAGAGTTGTTATCGAAACCCTGTCTGGAGCTGAACCAGTATCCCGAATACCATATCGAATGGCTCCAGTAGAACTCCGTAAACTTAAGACTCAATTACAAGAGTTGCTAGAAAAAAGTTTCATTCGTCTAAGTAGCACCCTAGGGAATGCTCCAGTGTTATTCGTCAAGAAGAAGGATGGTACACTGAGAATGTGTATAGATTACCGACGGTTTAATAATCTAACCGTCAAGAACAAGTACCCGTTACACCACATAGACGAGCTGTTCGATTTGCTGCAAGGATCCACGGTGTACTCGAAACTGGATCTAACACAAGGATACTACCAGCTGAGAGTCCGGGAAGGAGATATCCCAAAAATGGCTTTTAACACACGCTATGGGCATTTTGAGTTTGTAGTTATGCCCTTCGGTTTGACCAACGCACCTGCGTCTTTCATGGACCTGATGCATCAAACGTTCCGACCATTTTTGGATAAGTTCGTCGTAATTTTCATCGACGATATAGTGGTCTTTTCCGAAAATCGGGAGGAACATGCTACGCGCTTGAGATTAGTGCTCCAGACATTGCAACAACAGAATTTGTTTTTAGATTTTCTGCAAGGAGTGCTTTCTCCTTGAGATTCTCTGCCTCAATTGTTAGCAATTGGGCTTGTTTAGCATCAATCAGAGTTTGATACATCTGACTGAGCTTGGTCTCTTCGTCCAACAGCTCTATGAGTCTTGTGACTCTAGTTTCAACAGCCTTTAGTTCTTTAGAGGGATCGGCTTGTTGTTGATCCTATTGGGATTGACCATCTTGATTTGCTGGAGGTGGTGTTTGATTTGATGTTGGTGGATACCACTTAGAAGAATCCTCAGTAGTAGGAGTACCTGGTCTGTTCTGGCTTCTCCTTGTCCCATTCCACATATCCCTGATGGACCATCTTAATCATTATATGAGTGATCACTGTCATAACCTTCACCTCTTTCTGAACGATCCTCATAGGAGTCTTCTA
Source organism: Plantago elongata (assembly GCA_036897095.1). NCBI lineage: Eukaryota > Viridiplantae > Streptophyta > Magnoliopsida > Lamiales > Plantaginaceae > Plantago > Plantago elongata. Next base: position 4,610 of record JAYMSP010005813.1, on the reverse strand, counting down.
CTTCATTTTCATCATGCTCCTCCTCTTCATCGGATACCATGTTGATTATTTCAGGAAATGTAATCCGCTGCCCATTAACTTCCTCTTGCTCAAAAGGATATACTTTGAGCTTCTAGGGCAGCATAGGATTCAGAGCCAATTTCTGCTTGGTCGCTTCATCAGCATCATTGAAGGCGCTCTTCAGCTTCTCACTAAGAGAATAATCAAAGTCTTCATCCATCATCTGGTGAAAGGAGAACTCTTGGAATGAACCATGTATGTAGTTCTCCAGATCAAAAGCACGTGCCCTCCTTTCTGGATTGTCAATCACCTTAGCAAGCTCCGTCAGATCAGCTTTTTTGAGATTCTGTCAATGCTTAAAACATTTGACATGTCGATTCAGGGTGATTGTCTGAAAGACTTTCTTCAGATCGAGTGGAGCGTCCACGTCGATTACTGGTAATTCTTGAACCTGAAAGAAATGGTTTCAAGTTAGTTTTATTTAAACCAACTTGCAATTATCTGATCTTGAGACAAGGTATTTATTTCTGAGCATACATGTGTGCCAACACTAGGCTCGTTTACTTGTACTTTTGGAGCAATTGTTGCTTCAGATACCAGGGACAAATTCCTCTTGTTCCATTCCTTCTTCTCGAGCCTGAGAACAAAAATCAAACTTAGAGATTTATTACAGAAAGATGTGAAAGATACGAAGTTCTGAGAATTCACTTACATCCAAGTTAGGAAGCTCAGAGACTTGTCTTTTAGAAATCTGAGTGGCTTATGGCATCCTTTCTGGAGACTTGGCTACTATAGCCTGATCTATCTCCATAGGTGCTGGGGAGGTTTCCAAAGATTCCTCAGCTACCTTTTCTTTAGTAGAAACATATTCGAAGAAGAAGTTTGATTAAGAAGTTTGAAATGTATTCAAGAGATTCAGGAAGATAATTGTCCTGTTTTATATACCTCCGCTACAGAAGGCTCAGGAGCAATTTCTTCAGAAGCCTTTGCAACCTTTGGATTCTCTTGGACTTGTTATGTTTCCACCACTTCTGCTTCTTTCTCAATTGTTGCCTGTTCAAAGACATTTGGAGTTAGATATAACAAGAATTTTCTAAGTATAAAATTGTTTCTTTTCGGACACAATTTGTTACCTGCACATCAGGCTGTGTTTCTTGTACAGTAGAGGTTGAAGGAACCTCTTCTCCAGTCAGAGGGGCAGGTGCAGTGTCTTCCCCCAACTCTGTGGTCTCCATGAAAGCCTGTAATAAATGAAGCTTATGAGTAACAAGTTAAGCATAAACATGTTTAACAAGTTAGATACAAACCACTTTTGTTACCTGTGATTCTTCAGGCACAATGGCTTTCGTTCCATGGATGGAAGTTTCTGGTACATCGAACCTTTCCTCTTCTTGATCATTCTGAATTCCCGTTTCAGAAGTTTGAGGAACCTGTGCAGATGCAGGGATTTCTTCAGCAATGAAGTTTGCTGGCAACTAGATTATGGAAGTAATGTCAGTATCTTCCATCAATCTGTCAATATTCACCAAACCTTCTTCATCCTGTTGGTGTGCACTTCTTCATCTGCCTTTTCTGGGATTGCATCCTCGGCCACTTTTGCTTTCTGAGGCAGTGAAGATGAGCTAGAGGCTCCACCATGAGTTTCTATTCTTGATCTTTTGAGAGCAAGAAGAAGTGGCACATCATCATCATCAGACTCCATATCGAGGTCTGGTACCAATTCATCGACCAAATTGTGCTCACTTACAGAAACCTCTGACATTTTTGCCTAAGTACAAGGATCTCATATATGAGCTGGAGTCCTTCTGAACTGGAAGGGGTCTCTTTATGGTTTAGGAGTTTCTTCAATCACAAGATGAATCCTCTTCATTGACCTTCGTTTGTTGGTCCTTGGCTTCTTGACAATCGGGACCTCAACCTGTACCTCTTCCTCCGGTACACCTTCACTATGAGCAACCAACTCATTCTTGGCTACTTGCTTCAAGGCATCCTCATATGCATGTCTATACATAAAGTTGCTCACTGAAATTTCCTTGTGCTCTCTGAGAGCAACTCCATATTTCTCCAAAATGTAGCAAATTTTTAGGCCATAGTGCATGTTGACTTTGGTACATACACTGCCTTTAACAACTCTGGGATCAAATTCATTGACCCTATTCTCAAATTTCATGAACAGATCATTCCCCCAGTTAAAGAGGTTGTCTCTGTTCTTTAGCTCTCTTTGGAGAATGGCCATTATCATCCATCTCTCCATGTTGACTTGGTCAATGCCTCCTTTGTTCCCGTCCAAGAATCTATGCAGGATGTTGGCGAGCACATTCTAGTACTCAAACAAATGTCGGGTCCTGATGTCTCCCAGAATGAAAGATGAGGGGCAGTCCTCTATCTGGTCATTAGCAGCCTTTTCATATAGTATCTTGACTGAAGAGATCAAGTCTTTGTCTCTTGTGTTTATCTCCCATCTTGTTCCACGGTTTCTAAGACGAAAGACATTGCAGAATGCATTACAATCAAGATGTATTTCTACACTTTAAACCTTCGATTTGATGAACGTTTCTTCAACGTCATTCACAATCTTGGTGTAGACCTGGGAAGAGTTGTAAGACTCTAGAACATCAACTGGAGATAATTCAGAACGGGCGGCACAGAGGAATTTCTTCATATGAGCTTTTTTAAGCATCTTCATAATCAGATTCCTATCAGGAGTGGAGATGATTGCCACGTTCATGTATTGTTCCACCATGTGCGTTCCCAAATTCATTTTGAGGTTGAAAACATAATCCTATAGGTTGAAATTACCCAACAAGCGTTTGTTCAACACTTGTAAAGCCCTATCTTCTCCTTGCTTTTCAGCAGAAGAAGCGGCTGCAGCTGAGTTCTTGGATGAAGTCTTTCTGGGTGCCATCTTATATAGAATTTCTGGTAGGATTAGAGAAAGAGTGCTTAAATTCAAGAAATGTTAGTCTATCTTTTCATAAGACTAAGCAATACTCAGAAGATTAGCAAAATGATTTGTAGAAAACTTAGAGAGTTTTTGCTATTTTGATATAAGGTGAAATTTCGAATTTGGTAGAAGTGTTTGTCTCTTACTAGAATCCTTTATATATAGCAATATAAACTACATAGATACGACATACATACATAAATCCATATGTGTAACTGTGTACATTGCATCGGCATGGTATACGTTTCTACTTTGCATTAAATGCATCGTGGGCCATTACTGTTTTCTCAACAGGCATTTCTTGCCGAGAATTAATCTCACCCGTTGAGATTAAAATTCTTTATTCATCAAGGGCTCTTGTTCAATATCTAGTTATTATATCAATCAACAAATTTACCTGTGTCCACTTAATAAATTTTGGCAAGATATATCCATAAGTCACTAATAGTTTGTGTGATACCAGAAAACCTTTGGACTTATTATTTCAGAAAGCAAGTCTTATTTTTGTGTTACTTATCATAGAAATGGTAATAACATAAAAACCGTGACATGTTTGACTCTCAGAAATATGTACAATGTTGCACTATGTGGTTTTCACATACTTCATGTCTTAAATGATTTTCTGAATTCCCATTTCAGAATTTTCCATTGGATATATGACCTGTCCATAGTATTTGAGATCTAGCATTGTATACATATTGACTATGTACCAACCTGTCTTTCTGGTTCTGCCTTTCCAGAAGATTAAAGGCTTTCTGAGTCATAAGTCTCAGAAACCTTGATATCCTTTTTATTAGATAGGCTTTCTGAATACCCGTTTAAGAAACCATTCTTCCTTTTTCTCTTGATTCTTTCTAATTCTTATAAAGACTTAGAACTTCTCAGTTCTGAAGCATCTCCATTAACCCAAAACTAAGTCTCAAGGTTAAGAACTAACTTTCCTGGAGTGACTTAGTGAAGATATCAATAAGTTAATCTTCAGTGCCAACCTTTAGAATCTCTATATTTTCCTTTTCAACATGGTCTCTCATGAAGTGGTGTCTAACATCAATGAGCTTAATTCTTGCATGGAACTTTGGATTTTGACTAATCGCAATAACACTTGTATTAACACAGAAAATGGGAGTTTTCTCTTCATTAAGGCCATAATCTCTGAGTTGTTGTTGTATCCATAGGATTTGAGTAGCACAACAACCAGCAGCAATATATTCAGCTTATGTGGCAGAAGTAGCAATTGAGTTTTGCTTCTTGCTCAACCATGAGATAAGTCTAGTTCCCATAAACTGGCAAGTTCCTGAGGTACTTTTCCTATCAATCATAGATCCAACATAATCAGCATCTGAGTAGCCAACCAAACTCAATCCACTTTCTTTAGGATACCACAATCCAATTTCTACAGTACCTTTGACATACCTTAATATCTTCATAGTAATGTTGTAATGTGACTGCATAGGATTTGTTTGAAACCTAGCACACACACCAACTGCATATTGAATATCAAGTCTTCCTGCAATAAGGTATAGTAGTGAACCTATCAACTTCATATACTTATGTTCTTCAATACTCTTATAAGATTCAGTACAAGTCAATTTGGTTCCTATGCTCATAGGTATCTTGGCATTCTTTTCAGAAAGCTTAAGATTAAACTTGTTGAGCATATCCTTTG
>JAYMSP010005812.1:0-12864 GCA_036897095.1 Plantago elongata | reverse complement strand
ACGGTCGGAGGAATAGGGCGGAGAAGATTGAAAACGGGAGGGAGAGGAACAAAAAAAACGGAAGAAGGGAGTTGAATTGGGGCTTCTGCCCGATTGGGGAAGAAAAGGGAGGTTTAGCGACGGATAACTTAATCCGTCGCGAAAGATTTTTTTTTTAAAAAAAAATCCGACTAACTAAAATGGTGACGGATGAAATTATCCGTCGCTAAATAGCGACGGATAATTTAATCCGTCGCCACATTTGGCGACGGATAGTTTATCCGTCGCTATTTAGCGACGGATGAACTTATCCGTCGCTAAAATATCCGTCGCTATTTCATAGCGATTCGTCGCTATTTTGCGACGAATTTTATGCGTCGCAAGTTATCGTCGCTATTAAGCTGTTTTCTTGTAGTGATGTATTAATCTATGATGTCATTAAATGTTATACAAGTATTTTTCTATAATCTCAATGTATTATTATATGATCTATGTTATTATTTCTATGATCTCATGGAAATGGTTTTTTTACCACAAAACATGAATGCATAACTTGGAGACAAATAATGAACATAAACTGCACTGAACTGGTATTCAAGTCAGAAGGAAACATGGATGCTAGAAGAGTATTAGAGGATGGGTACCAACGTGACTTAATAGCAATCAGAGCTATAATTGAAGCATCAACATTTGATGATATACCAAACACAAAAACCAAAGACATCGAAAACATCAAAGACATCAACCAGTTGTGGTTCAACAGAGGTACTCAATCCAGACTTTACAAACATCAAAGGAAGGAAACCACACACAAAGTGAAGGACAAGTTTGAAAGAAAGAAGCCAATAACAACTGAGTTTAGAGGTAGATCTCCAAACAAACATTTGATATGACTATTGTCTTTATAATGACAATACTATGTTTTTTGTTGTTGTAATGATTATGTTCTTTTTTATAATGACTATGTTCCCATTTATAATAACAAGTTTTTTAGTTTTTTTTCTCTATGATATCAAATAAACAAACTATGATATCAATTTCAATCTCTATGACATCAAATGAACAAATCATGATATCAAGTGAAAATACCATGATATCAACAAAAAAGGCCTCTGTTTTTAATCACCATGATATCAATTGAAATCACAATGATATCAAATGAAAACACTATAATTTCAAAAAATACTGCAAATCATGAACTATTAACATAAGCAAAAAACACTGCAGATCAATTATCACTATTTTGTTCTGGATTGTTCAAAGATACATAAAAGTCAAGCATTATCTTCATCAGAAACCTTCTTCTTTTCTTCACCAGCCTTCTTCTTTAGTTCAATCAAACCTGTTAAGTTCACTGTGGATATATGTTCCACAACCTTTACAATTTATCAGTTCTATTCTTTGTCCGTGATTCAGCCTCCCTCCTGGCAAACTTAATCTTCACCTTCTCATCATAATTCTTCCGAAGATCAGCATGGAGTAAGGACCTTCTAGATTTAGTTTCAGACAAACTTCTCTTCCTCTCAACAAAGGATGTAACTTTTGTCATAGTGCTATCCCGCGACTAGTTCATATCACACAAAACCAGAGTTGCAAGCATCTCAGCATGACACATACTTTCTTGAAACCTACATATATACAAAAAGAAGCTATGATCTCAACAAAAACTTTTATGTTCTCAACAAAAATATTTATGTTCTCAATAAACAATCTTATGATCTAATATAAAAATCCTATGATCTCAAACCAAACAGAGAAGCTATGATCTCATAACTAAAAGCTATGATCTCAACTAAAAAAGCTATGATTTAAAATTACCTGCATAAGCATTGGATAGTTAAATTTATCCCCTTGAAACATCTCCATATGCTTCATCAAGTAAACACAACAATCATTTGTATCCTTAACAGTTATCCAGTCGAACTTAATTTTCTCTAATTGAAACTCCTTGGCAGAATCACCTTCAGGATGGTGATCATTAACTAGGAAAGTCGAAAATTCAACTCGCTATTACAAAAAAAAAAAAAAAATTGTATTACCTAACTATAACAACTTAAAATCATTATGTAAACAAAAAACAAAAAGCTATTATATCAGTCAACTTACAATAGTTTCAAATAAAGCTTGAACCTTATCTACAGAATAAGGTCTGTTGTCAAGGTACTAGATGCTCTTCCTTTCCATATTGATCACAAAGCATGTAAAATGCTTATGTAATATCAAAGGAATAAAAAACTGCACAGAAAATGAAAAGAAACTGTGAACTCAAAACAAAAGTCTATGTTTTAACCATGTTCCCAGTTAAAACAGAAAAATTACCAACTTTATAATCTTCAAATTATAATCAGATTCCCTGGAGTTTTGATTATATGGCCATTTAAGTGATCCTTGCAAATTACGCATAGTAAGGTCACGACCATCTCGCTCAACAAAAAATTTTGAAGCCTTGGACTCAAAAACTAAGTTAACATTAATCTTACTAAACAAACAACACAACACAAAAACAAAAACAAAAAAAAAAACTTACAGAACTATTAGGCTAGAACCAATGGCGATTGATATGCTTTTCAGGGTTACTAATAAGCTCAGTGTTATTCAAAACCATGACCCAACAGTCAATCACAACAATCAAAATCTCCTCCAAAGGTCTCAATGACCTAATGTTTTCAGTATCTACATAGTGTGTCTCATCAAACCAAATAAACTTTTTATAATCCCTGCAACACAAAAAAAAAAAAAAGTCAAAACAAATGCTATGATCTATATAAAACATTCTATGATCTCTAAAAACGATGCTATGATCTCAATAAAATAAAAACAACTAACATTATATCCTCTGAAATGAAGAAACAGTAATCCGCAACTTCTTTCACCAATGAAATTATAACTTTCTTTCCATAAGTATTGATCTTCCTCATAACCACACTACCTATCACAAGCTCTGGCTCTAATGCCCCACATCCATAGAGCATCCAACAATTATCTCAGTGTGAGGCTCACTTGCATGATTCTTTGCAACAAGAGTCTGATATCCATCTTTGTTGACTTGAACCTTAGCCTCATTTCCTATGATTTCAGTAAAACAATATATGGTTTCAGAAACTAAACTTATGATTTCAAAAAATAAATTATGATTCCAGCAAATAACACCTATGTTCTCACCATGTGCAACTATATCATCCTTCCTTCTTGCTCAACTCCAACAAGTTCCTCATTTTGTTGCTCCTCACGATGAACAGTATCACCTATGATTTCAATATAAAGACATATGATCTCAGGGGAAAACACTATGATCTGAAAAATCCTATGATTTTAGTGATAACAAACTATGTTCTCACCGTGTGCAACAGTATCATCCTTCAGAGGTGGGGTAGGTGCAACAATATCATTAACTTCTTGCGGGTATCCAAAAATATCCTCATTTTCTTGCTCCTCACCACGAGGAACTATTTTCTCAAATAAACCTATGATCAAGAAATAAACCTATGATCTCAAAAATTAAACTATTTTCTCAGCAACAAAACTATAATTTCAACAAATGGCAATTCACCATGAGCAAAACTAAAACTATGCTCTTGCTGGCCTCCAACATAATCCTGACTTTGTTGCTCCTCACTTGTAATCTCAAACAAATATATAAGACTATGTTCTCAAATGTAACTATTGTGATTTCAACAAAAACAACTATGTTCTCATCTTGAGCTAAATTTTCATTATTATCATTGAGATTGAAAAAAAGATCCATCCTCAAAACCATCATCATCTCCATCATTATAACTATCATCTAAATCTTCCATATTTTTTGCATGTTCTTCCATTTCTTTTTCTATCGAGCTCACATTAGCATTCAAAGTAGAGGAAGGATCAGGTTGTGTGTCATACATATTTACAGCTTCACCTTAAGTAGATTGAGACATAATTTTTTGACTGAACCCAAGGGAGAAACTGGGACCATCCATCATATCAAAAAATAGTCCTGAACACAAACGATCAACAACTTTATGGACCAAAGGATCCGACCACCATTGTTGTGACTCAAAAAGTTGTGAAGTGGAAATCTTTGTGGAACCCCAACCCCAAGAGCCAATATCCTTTTCATGTGTGCACGCATAATGACTTCTGAGTCTCTCTTAGAAGTCTTCCAAGATTCATCAATACCCTTATAAAAAAAAATCACAAAACATAACTCTTAGAAAAAAGACTATGATCTCAAAAATAACACCTAAGATCTAATAATAAACATCAATGATCTCAGTAAAAAAATACATGATTTGTGCATAAATAAACATATGATCTCAGAACCAACATATATGATTTAAATGAAAAATCTATGATCACATAAACAAAAACACTATGATTTCATGCAACACTTATGATTGTAACAAAATACATATTAAACATGAACCATGCAGATCTATGTTCTAAGAAATTAGACATATGATCTCAAACAAAAAAACTATGATTTCAGACAATAGGAAAACATGAAAACTTACATTTTCGGCGGTAGCCTTGATCTCATAATCACTAGGCAAATCTTTATCAATAGGATACTTAACAAATCCTTCACTAAATTTTGGGTTACTATGGTACAAAAGGCGGAACCTTTTCGCTCTAGTGATAGGATACGTATTATTCATAATTGAAAGGCCAAAGCCATTTACATTCTCATCTTTAACCCTTGCACTAACAATTTCTTCAGTCCAATGGCTACACAATGGTAGCGTTGACGGAGCATCTCGTGCCATATGATTCAACCTATGTAAATAGCAGTATACCAGGACCTAACAAAACCACTCACCGAACATAAATTTGTTTCTCTAAAATATTTCACAGCACCAACCAACTTATCAATGACATGTGAACACCAGTCATATGTTTTCGTCAAACCAACATCCTGTAGTGCTGTAAGTAGCTTCAAGTCAACATATCATGTTGAAGTAGGTGCCAAAAATACCCCACAAGCATACAAAACAAAGAGCTGCTTGAATTCATCTTCATCATCTGTCAATAGGAGCAATCTTTGACCAATAGTTGATAGCTTCACTTCTCCACTTTTAGTAACAACATCAACCCCACCCCAACGTCTAACGTTGTTTACCCAACCTTCCCTCAATTGATTCTCTTTAACAACACTGTCAGAAGGAACATATGAGTTTCCTTTGTACTTATACTGCACAGGAACATCTCTACCAACATTATGGGGGAGCAAAAAGATATCATGAACATCATCACCACTAACCTGATAACTATACTTTCGAACATTCTGAACATACGTAGCATAATCAAAATTCTCCACCTGGGCCAAGGCCCTTAGGTACAGTCTTAACTTTCAACTGGAACAACCCTCCAAAACCAATATCTATAATATCTTTCTTTTGTTTGTCGTTCAGTTTCCCCAACACAGAACCAATCTTCTTTGGCTTACAGTTTGAACTCATGACTTTTAAAACAACCTCCTTCTTCTCAACAATCTCCTTATTCGACTCCATACCCCCAGTACCTTTTTTACCATTGATATCCTTCTTCTTAGGAACCTCCACCAGAAAATCCTTCTTCTTAGGCACCTTCTCATCATCAGGGTTAAGGATATTTTTCTTGTTGTCCCTCGGCTTCTTCACCTTTTCTGTAGGAGAACCTACAAAAACATGACATAAAAAGAAACCTTTGATATCATTATACCCACATATGACATTAGCAAAAAACATATGATGTCTGAAAACAAACATATGATTCCAGTAAAAGCCCTATGATCTCAGTAATAAACCCTATGATCTAAAAAAAACACTACGATTTCAGTAAACAAAAATATCATATAATTTTTTTGAAAAAGTCTATGATCTCATTTCAAAACCCTAAGATATAAGATAAAACTACTATGAGATCACACAAAACCTACGATATGAACAAAAAAAAAAGCTATAATATCAGTAAAGACAACAACAAAATATTCAAAAAATAAAAAAACCGCCAAAACCAAAAAACCTATGATCTCAGTATAAACCCTATGATCTCATGAAAAATAACTATGATCTCAAACCAACACACTATGATAAAAAAACATCACATAATTCCCTGCATTAGCCTTCACTTAACTAAACTAGTCTATGTTCAAAAACCTAATATATGAAACAAAACTACTAAGATATCACATAACAAGCTTATGATATCAACAAAAATTCAAAACAAAAAAAAAAAAAACCGCGAAAAACAAAAAGTACCTTCTCCGGGAGCCTTCGCCAGAGTATCTTCACTGGAAATCTTCCTCTTAGACGACCCACAATGGGGCACCGTTGGCACGGCGTCGTGCCCGACGCTGCGCCAAAGGCGCCCCAGTGGTGGTTTTTCGCTGCGCCAACGGGTGCGGCGAGGTAATTGGCGCCGTGCCACGGCGCGTAAAGCTCCTGGCAGCAGCCACTTGGCTGCTGCCACGTCCCCTACCCTTTTATATATATATTTTTCATTTTGTTTGTTTTTTCGATTTTCGATTTTTATCCGTTTTCAAACGATAATATCACAAAAAATACTTAATAAAAAAATATAGAAAAATCACCAACGGATACGTTTTTTCACGATCTACAAAATGAGACGAAATTTGATTTCTTTTTAATTTTTTAATTATATGTTGTAATATATTCCTCGCTTGTTTTATGCCATTAAATTTTAAAACCTTTTCAATAAAATGCAATTTCATTAATTTTAACTTCTAAACAATTTTATGATATGGAAATTAAAAAAAAATGATGTGGCGACGACGACGCGCCACAACTGGAGAGAAAACGACGACGACGCGTCGTCGTGGGACGACGACATGCCGTTGGCTCGTCACCATTGTGGATGATCTTAGGGTTTTAAGTAGAGGAATCTTAGAAAACACATCTCCGCCAGGGTTATCACCTGACATTGTACGTTCAGAGCTACAAAAGCCGAACAAAATACAAAAAATCGATCAGAAACACATAGACAACACTTCTACACACAAAATAAAAAAAAAAAACTGCAACTATTAAAAGGAAACACACTTACATGCTGATTACAAAGGAAAGGGGACGAAATCAGTTCGATTTTGAGAGCAACATGGACGAAATTGATCGATTTTGATGGAGAGAAACTGTTGATGAGAAGAGTGAAAAGGAAGAGAAATAAATGAAGTTGAAATTAGTGAAGAAAACGGGTATAATGGAAAACGGAAATGGGTCGCAAAAAAAGCGGGCACGATTTGCGAGAAAGGAAGTTGAACGGTTATGTGGTAAATTGCAAGAAGCCCCCGTTTCTAGATAAAATAGCTAGGAATTGTTTCTCCCAAGACTTTGTGTTTATTCAGTAACTGAATTAGGAACAAACTCTTGAAGAAAAATTCTAAATAATATAACCCTTTTAGTATAGGGGTGAACATTTTTCATTGATTTATTCCTGCTTTTTTCATGTTTCTTTTCTCCAAACGTAAATATTTAATAATTAAATTTTATATTGAATTATTTAAAAATTATTTGTCATATAAAACTAGCATTAAATTTGCTTATTATGTACTTTGTCATTATATAAAATTGAAGATTACAGATTTTTAGTAAGTGTACATTTGAAGGGGAAGGGGAATTTCTTATATCTAGTTTTGTTGTTAATTATTATGTAGTCTATACTGGCACTACCAAGTGGTTACCCAAAGTTTGTAAAGTTTGGGTTATTGTAATAAAACTAGTTTGCATTGTTCTGAAATTAAAATTGCATAATAAACCAACATTCAATTTGGATTTTCTTACATTCTAAACCTTCGTTGGGATACATATCTAGTCCACAAGTACACAAAATTTTGAAGTACATTAAAGACTATACGAACGAATAAAATTGAGGCTTACAAAAGACGAGAGCAATCCTTGATCTAAAACCTTCAGTTGTATATACGGTTAACTAAAGTGTAAAAATAAGAAGTGGATGAACTAAGCTGATGCAGCGTGCGTGGTTGATTCACAAGAACGATAAACTCAAGACTCGCTGATTCAAAAGAATATCGAGAATTGACTTAAGACTCGTTGATTCAGCAGAATACCGAGAATTGATAGATTTGGAGGAACACCTCAATTTTTTATATAAACTCAAAACTGCTCTTATAAAATAATGAAGAGGTATTTAAATAGCTAGTAAATCCTAACCCTAATTGCTACCAAAATACTTGAATAACAGAAGATCCTAATAAATAAAGAAAATATAACTTTGACCCTTGAATTTCTAAATCAAATTAAACGCTATTTGTTCCACATCATAACCCTTAAACTCCATTTGAACCTTTTGACCTGCTCTACTCTCTTCAAACAGACAAGTGGCCTCCTTTTCAAAAAGTTGGCACAATGGTGTCAACTTGTGAGATCGAAAATCGAAATCTAAGTTTCCCCTTAACAAGCACTAACCATATAGGTGACTATCTTTCGTGGTTTTCTATCATGCCCCAAAACCAATTCACTTTAGTACGATTGACCGTTTATCATTAAATGGGCTCACGCCAAAATAAATGCTAACTTTAATTCTTCAATTACATCAATATCTTAGAGTTGTATAGACCGAACATCTAAAATCTATAAATTACAACAATAATTACAAGTCATCTATACATGACAATCATTCCAACAATACAAATCATCATATACAATACATTCTCAGAGTACGAAAAAACTACTAATTAATTCTTCACAATCTATCATATGTCTACCTTCTCCACTCTAAAGTATCATCCTCCACAATCACTTAATAAATATCTTAAAGGGGTGTAAGGGTGAGCTCCTGACACTTTTACCCAGATCAAGTGTATATAGAAGAGTATACATACATTTTTATATTTCAAACATAGTTGAAAATCATTAGCATGGAAAACATGTCACAATGCACAATTCACATTTGCTCGAATCAAATATACACTAAGGCCACACAAACCGTGGTGGCACACAAGTCGGCTTTCACATAACATATCCCCTAACACAACAGAGTCACACACATAACACTGGGAGTACTCCAAAGCATGACATTCCCTCGAAAGTGTTACACACTTCATAGACATATCGATGAGCATAAACGTATACATAATTCATGCTTTATCAAATCGCTTTCATAAATCGCATACACAAGGAAAACATTTATGGAAGATAGATACTTGATCCTTTTTAAGAAAAGACTATTATATCAAGTCCCATAACATGATATAATTACCACAAGTTATTTGTCAATTGAAAAATATACATATAGATTTTATATATGGAAAATAGAAGTAAAAGTGTCAAGAGTTCTCCTACCTCAAGATCGAAACAAATCCATCTTAATATAGCAAATCCACAAAGCTCCAACATGCACTCAAATTCTCCCAAATTAACCTTGACCCAAAAATCCTCCTAGAACACCACTTGCTAACTCCATAAAGCTTCTAATTTGGTTTAATAGGTTGGAAAGGAAAAAAAAAAATGAAGTTAAAACGGGCAAAACGACAATTTTTGGAGCTAGGAAAAATATAATAGAAAAAGGCTAGAAGGTCGTATTTGTGATTCTATAATGTTCAGGGGTACTATGATAATTTTCTAGGCACAAACGAGGCTGGAATAAAAAGATTACAAAATCTGGCAGCAACAAGGTTCGAACTTGCAAGTCCAAAAACAAACAATAAACCAACTGAGCTAGTAACACAATTGTTAATAATTGGGCAAACAGTCTCAAATTTCGTTCGGTAGCAGCTTCAATATTTTGGGAACAACAACATGGGCATTATAGGTATTTTACATGTCTAGGCAGAATTGAAATTACCTGAATGTTGTAAAACTGCATGAGAGCTCCCTGAAAACATCAAATTTCCAAAAGCAAGGGTTTATATTTTCCAAACACTTCAATCAGCACCTGCGAATTCCACATGCAAGAAAGGTTCTTGATAAAAAGCATCCCGGGTCCCGTTCCGGGTACCGTCAATAGTTTGAGTTGAGCTTGGAGTTCCGCAATAGAGAGGTTGATAGAACACATCTTCTTCTCTCCATAAGCCATTCTGTAACCTGTACACTAGAACACACGTGAGTAGGTCCGATGAATCCTAGGAGTGGACTCACAATGGGACAACTTACATCTGGAGGGAAATTAGGCGATGGCGATGGCGCATAAGCCATTCGTTATTCACATAAGCCATTCGTTATTCACATTTCACTTCATATGAAGCACGCCGATGGCGCATGTTGGTAGTTATGTCGAGGGTCTCTATAAACGGTCTTTCCAACAAATCATCCTATCACTGGCTTTGACAACGAAGTGCAGCTCAGTTGGTAAGACGCTTCACCTCCAGCCAATAGATCGGGGGTTCGAGTTACCCCTTTGCCGTTTCAAAAAGAATAAAATCCTATCACTGACTTTCACACCCCTCCTTAATGATCCCAACACATAGAAGATGGTAATTACGAAATCCCTTCCCAGTCATACTTTCACATCTTCTACTATCCCTAGTGGTTTCGGTGCTGAACCATCCGCCGTTTAGACCGTGACTTGGTTTTCCTTGCCTTAGGGGCGTCTTGAAGATTCAAGGGACCCTATGCCAAATTTTAATTGAAGCCCAAGTAACATTTGGATAGGGAACAATTTTTTTGATAGAGATTGATAATGATTTAATGGATAGTTGGAGAGTAATTAAGAATTTTAATTGGAGAGTAGTTAAGGGTTTGGACAAAAGAGAATAGAGAAAATAATTCTATTGGAGGAAAGAGGATACATAACTAGGGGTGTTTAGCGAACAAAATGTTCGTGAAAACTTCACGCTAATCACAGTCAACGTTCATTTAGTGTTCGATATTGACCTGTCCGAACTGTACGCGAACACGTTCTTTAACAGGCGAATACAAACGCGAACACAAAATTTGTTGTTCTGTAGTTCACGAACTGTTCGTAAACATATATTTTATTTAAACAATATAGCAAGTAATATAATATAATAATATATTTTACTCCATTTTGGTATTTGTAGACTCGTCGCTCGTTTTAATTTATATGATTCGTAGGATGAATGTATGACATCATGTGAGATTATGATATGTTTCCTTGAAATTTGAATTTTGAGGGACCTTTCATTCTATTTTTGTAATATTTTTGGGGTTTTAACAATGAACAAACTGTTAGCGAATACGACCTTAAAGAACAAATGAACTGAACAGTTCGCGAACAAAAGCATAACGAACTCTAACAAACAAACGAAAACCTTAACGAAATGAACATGAACAAGTGAATGAGTTTTTCCATGAACACGAACACTAAATTTCTTGACGAATAAACGTTCGATAGTCCCCATGTTTAGTTCGTTCGGTTTGTGTTAGGAATATCTGTTAGTATCTTTGATCAATCACCATATGACTTATCTTAGTATAAAAAGGTGACTAGTACTCTTAGTTCACTTAAACATTATAAAAGAGCAAATCATTTAGTATGTTAGTTTAGTAAATCTTGTATTAGGATTATTAGGTCTCGGGATGTAATTTTATATTTTGATGAAGGTCATGAAGAAGGATCCTAGCAATGGATTTTAATCGAAGATTGAAGATTGATGATTGCACAAGGTTCATGAAGGCTAAAAGGTTAAGTCTCCTCAAATAGACTATGGACAAGGATCATATTGTATAGTGTATTATTTACACAAAACAAGTGTCTGAACATATGACATCATTGAGTATTGGAGAATGCTAGCTCTTAGAAAGTCTCATGTGCTCGTTGAGACTACATGACAAGAAATAGTACAATGCATTTATTACACCAACTGAAAAGTCGCTCAATGTATAGTCCTCTCTGAAAATCAGAAAGGGACTTTTGAGTACTGATTTCGAGATATAAACGGATTGAATTTTGAGTATGTCTAATAGATACTATTCAAACGACCCTCATATTCATCTATACATATCATCACTTATAAGCTGAGAAATACACACACGAACTACGCTCATATCTACTTTCAAGCATGTATTCTCTCAAGCATCTGACTATAATTTTCCAAGCTTACTGTTGCGACTGAAAAGCTCGAAGAATCACTAGTAATTCAAAGTGTACTGAACCTATAACAAGAGATTGAAAGAGTCGAACTCTTGGATACCTTTATGAAGCTTATTCTTCATAACGGATACCAATTACTTGGGTCAGTATAAGAGAAGCTACCATACATTAAATACGTGTATCAAGTAGTTCTATCTCTTCAAAGATCTTTGAAAACATAACTGAAAAGTTATACGAAACGCTTTCCTGATAATCAACTTATAACCAACACCATCAAGGCGTGGAGTACAAGAAGTACTAGATTTGGAAAATGTTAGGAATATCTGTTAGTATTTTTGATCAATCACCTTGTAACTTATCTTTAGTACAAAAAGGTGACTAGTACTCTTATTTCACTTGAATATTGTAAAAGGGGAAATCATTTAGTATGTTAGTCTAGTTAAACTTGTAATAGGATTATTAGGTCTCTGAATATAATTTTTATATTTTGAGAAGGCCATGAAGAAGGATCATGGCAATGGAGTTTAATCGAAGATTCGAAGATTGAAGATTGCGTAAGTTTGATGAAGACATAAATGAGTAGTCTCCTCAGAAAGACTATGTTCAGAAAGCCTTGTATAGTGCATTTAGCACATTACACCTCTCTGGAGATATGTCATTATTGAGTCAAGGAGCATGCTAGCTTTCAGAAAGGCACATGTGTCTGTTGAGACTACAGCACAAGAAATAGTACAGTGTAATAATTACACCGACTGAAAAGTCATTCCAGCAAGCCCTCTCTAAAAAATGAGATAGTGACTTCTGAGTACTTATTTCAAGATATCAACGGATTGAATTATGAGAATCTCTAACGAAACTATTCGAACGACTATCAAATTCATCTATAAATATCAACAC
>JAYMSP010005811.1:0-12864 GCA_036897095.1 Plantago elongata | reverse complement strand
CAAATCGCATCTTGGCAAGATGAATCATAAACATTTTGGTACTCTTTGACAAAACTAATGGAAAAACTAACAAGGTCAGATTTCTTTTGTGTTAATCTATAATGCAAGTCCAGATTTGGATAATGATGCAACTCATTTATCAAATTCTCAACCTTATCGTTCATGTCAGCTGGCATGTAAGATTCAAGCGATGGATAAGCAATTTTCTGTGACATTTTAGATGCAATGGACTGCGGGGCACATGTTGAATAGCCATCCCTTTGGCAACCAGACATATGTGCGATGTACATAACCACAGACTTCTCAAAAGTTGACAAAAAGCAGTTGACCTGTTCATGATCTGGCTTTGAACACCCAGTATACACCACACTATCCATAGCCTTCGAAACAAGTGAAAGCACGTGTGCTTGCAAATACTTTGGCGCAGAAATCATCAAGGGACTGAAAAGTAAAGATACAGATGCAGTCATTCCTAAAGCTGGAGCTCTGGGGGGATACATAATTTCTGTGGCACGTACATGAAATAATCGAACAAGAAAATCTCCAAACACTTGCTTGTTTGAAAAGGTAATGATAAAATGATTGCAGACTGCTCTCATCACAATCCCAATTGAACCCCTGGTAAACTGAGGATAGTATTTATAATCATTGATAGAAGCTGCCAAATCAATCTTCTCAAGAAGCCCTCTTAATTGCTCATGGACCAACAGCTCATCTATGAGTACCTAGTGAAGTAATTTTGTTATTATGAGATGGCACATATGGAATCATTGTTAATTTTCAACTAAAATGCCACACAACAATGAAATTAGTTTATTTAATTTGTTCTTTGCAGGTGGTGTTTAGAGCTTCATTAACTATGCATAAGGGCTTTTACTAGCTCACAGGCAATTTTTGATAGTTAGTATAGACATTATAGCTCCTCTTCAGATTATTTTTTTTGGTCACGAGACAGTTATACAATGAATTTCTAAATAACACAAGTACATATATAGACCTGGTCTTGGAATGCTATAAATTATTTGTTACCCAAGGCAAAAACCTTCACTGGTTGCATCTTATTCAGATTTCATGATATCAGATCAGAGTTCACATTCAGGGCTGTAACTAGAAAAAATTCAGAAATTAAACCACAGATGAATAAAAAATCTAAGACAGCTAGGCACCTAGGATATTGATAATAAGCAAGTAGCAAGAGACTCATAAAACTCTGTAGAAATATATAGGAATTTCCAGATGCATATCAATATAGTAATTATGATTCTCCAGTTAAAACACAATTGGTATAAGTTGCTACCTAGATCAGTTTTTTACAGAGAAAAACAAAGCTTATAAAATAAAATCTTACGCACATACAATACAGCAAAACCGTGCAAAGTGATAAGACTGTAAAATTACCTCAAGAATTGTAGACTTGATATGAAAAGGTGGATTAATAGGCTCTGCAAAGTGTAAGGAAGCATTGAAGTTCTTAGCAGATATACGGAACCCATTATCACCTTGAGAAGCCTCATGGAAATCTGACTTCTCAAACTCAAAATGCTTCTCAGATCCGCTTGGTATATTTAAAGAAACCACTTTTTTAAGTATCTGTAAGAGAATTGTCCCTTTCCCCAGTATAAGATTTTTTTTATCTAAAATTAGAGTCAATAGTACCATACAACACCTCAATAGAAAATTCAAAACTTCCACGGCATCATATAAACCAAAGCAGAAGCTGCACCCTCCAAGATTCTTGTGTTCGGAAGCATTACACATGGTTGAGAAGCACATCTCAAACTTCTCTTCCAGTTCTTTGAAGAGTACATCAGAGAGTTTACAGAAAGAGTCCTGGCACGCTTCTAGGTCAGATTCTTGCTTAACAGTCCTTTGTGTCTCTAAAGATAGAAATACAAGGAGACGATAAAGATCCTTCAAAATAGGTAGCTTCATTTCCTGAAATATCAATTTCTATATCAACACAGTTTCACAGTAGAAACACCAGATACAAAATTACTGTACGTATTCCAATTTAGACTTACAAAACTAGGAATGTATTTTGGAGCAATGGAAGACTCAAGATCCACTTCAACATTTCACAGGATATACTTTCAACTAGCAGGAAGGTTTCCATTGCCAATCAAAAGGTTATCTTCTTATTAAAAATTCTGACACAAGTTGTGTCTGAAACAACTATTAAAGAATTTATAATGGCAGAAGAACTCACATGTGTTTCAGGTAAAACACTGTCACTTATTGTTTTCCACAAACGATAAGTCTCACTAGAACTCGTCGAAGACATTTCTTATGTCAGTGATTGCACATCATGTCAATAAACATCCCGGGAGTAGTTTCATTTTTTTGGTCCTGTAATCAGCACCTCGTCAGATTCAGAACTGATCCAATTTGCTACTGTTCAGGCAGCTTGAAGTACATTAAAATCAAGAATCATTTCTCGAAGAAAAAGAAAAATATATAGGAGTAAAACCATGGGTAGTCTGTAAAGACTGACACTCTTAACTGTTGTTCAAGAATCTAGGACTAGCTTTACCAAAAAAGTGTACAAACAGAGAATTTTTTTATTCATACTATACTACGGTATAACATAACAGTATAAGAATTTGTCAAACTCGGGCAAGAGAAAGTAATAGACATGCCTAGACTCAAGATAACTGTACGGTTATCTTAAGGAACACACCAAGCATGTTAACATCCAAAGTTAACAAGATTACATCAGGGAAATGTTTTCCAGATTCTCAACAAAACCACTCTATACAACATCATTATCTTCATTTGAACAACCAAACATGTTTATCTTGAGTATATTAAAGAGCTACTTGGTCGCCTCATCAATCTATCACAAGGCCAGAAACAGCGAGCAGTTAACAATTAATTGTCGTCCTTTATTCTGGATCAATCACGGATTCAAGACAACTGAAATATGAGTAAATGCCTAAACAACAAAGGTACAAAAGAAGATCAAAATAGCATTGGTTTAAGCTGGTAGGGATAATTAAGATTTAGAACCATAACTCTAGAGCATTTGAGTAAATAACAACTATCGTTTACGGATAAACATTTTGCTTTAAGCTTCTATATTACTTCAATTGAAAACTTGGACATAAAACAAATGCCACAGCAACGAGAAACTATTCTAAGGGTCCGGAAAGTACACACAAAAAGATTCAGTGGCACAATTAATATGCAACAATACACAAATTGTAAATAGACAAAAATCTACAATTTACACACAAAACAACACAACAAATATAAAACTCTCGTAAAAACTTGGACTTTCACAAGTTTTTTTACACAACAACACATATTGCGTTTACAAACAGATTCCTGTAAAATATAAAATTGGTACTGAGTTTCACCTCACCTGGTGAGCTTTTTAGTTACCTCGAGAAATAGAAATACGAAGGGGAAAAGGGGGTTTTATTTTATTTTATCGAAAATGAAGGAAAACTAACCTGTGAAATAGATGAAATGAACTGATTCAGTCTCCTCGGTTACTTACAATTGGATTTGTTTGGACGAATTGCAGATAGATGATGTAAACAAGAGCAGTATGCTGCGAATAGTACTTGATTTCGGACAGTTGAAGTTGAATGTTTAAAGCCCTTGCATAGCGCCCTTACCTCTCTTCATCTGTTTGAAGCAATGGATCTACCGAAGCTCTAATCAGAACAGTATTGTGTGAGAGTCTAAAGAGAAAATCAGACTTCGGTGAGAGATGGATTGAAGAGGAGGAGGAAGAAGAAGGAGGAGGAAGAAAATGGAATTCCCGCTTAGACGAATAATTGTCCCGCCAAGGTTTTTCTGCACATGGATTCAAATTTCAAAGGGCGGTTATGGGGTTGGGTAGTTCAGGTAACTCATCTTCTACCCGACTATTTCGAGGTTGGGTTCGTGTGTTCCGAGGGATTACAATTGAATTTCCTATGTATGAAATCGATTATAATAATAAAAAAAGTGTAAGACACAAATAAGAAAGAAAACAGAGTTGACTCTGGGGTTGAGATTTGCACGTGGACATCGAATAAACATCACTTGCCCACCAAAGCGATTAACTTATTTTAACACAAATTCGGTTGACGATTATTTCTAAATTACCCTTGACACGCAAATATCCGCGTGAACTCCTAACACGCACATCCACATGTAATTCTTATTCTTCTACTTTTAAATTAATACTATAAAAAATAAACATGTCATTTTAAAGATTATTACTTGTAAAAAGTTAAATATGTCGTGGCAACGCCACGAATTAGTACTAGTTGAATATTTGAATAAAGTAATTTTAAATTTTAAATATAGATATTTTTCGTTATTTTTAGATAGTCATAATTGATCGTTTCATGTACATATTGTACACAATGCTTTTGAATTATGGTAAGAGAGAGTAAATGTTTAAGATTTAATTGTACAAAAGTAAAGAATTAATATATATTTTTATTATGTGCGTAGAGTTTTCATTAGCCCTCATTAAACACGATAACAATCAAGGAGCATTTATTTGAACACGACAACAATTACGAATGGAGTTTAGATTGATCAATAAAGTTATGGAAAAACGATTACGAAATAATTAGATCCTGCTGCAAATGCCATTCAAGTATCCAAATTCCAATACAAGTTTTAACAAGTATACTAGTTACATCAAGAAATGTCAAATTACTTAAAACTCACAAGGTACATACACTAGAATCCGTATCAAACTTGTTACGATCAACAAACTTGCTAAAATAAACTCAAGCCTGTTCCTCATCACTCTTCCCCCCGAACCTATACGACGCATACGACAACGTCCCATAACTCCAGCTCCCATGCACAAGCTCCCCTCTCGTCCCGTCCCCAGCCGCTCCCATCGCCACGTGCAACGGATAAAAATGATCCGGACTCGGGTGTGCCACACGCGCATACGGCGCCTTATCCTCGTAATCATTCACCTCCTCATACTCCCCCTCCTCCAACTTCTCCTTAATCCACGTATCAAACTCATACGCCCATTTCGCCACTCCACCACCCCCACTCCGATCAATCTTCCCCAAATTATGCGTAGCCGCACCGGACCCCAAAATCAAAACCCCCTCATCCTTGAGCTCCCTCAACGCCTTCCCCACCTCGAAATGATGCCTCGCGTCCCGATTCGTCTGCACCGAGAGCTGGCACACCGGAATGTCCGCGTCAGGGTACATCAACATGAGCGGCACCCACGCGCCGTGGTCGAGGCCGCGCTTGCGATCCACGCGCGCCGATTTGAATCCGGATTTTTTGAGGAGGTGGAGTACCCTGGAGGAGAGGTCGGGTGAGCCGGGAGCGGGGTACTTGAGCTGGTACATCTTGTTAGGGAAGCCGTAGAAGTCGTAGATGGTGTCGAGTGGGCCGGAGATGGAGTTGACGACCGGATCGGAGGTCTCCCAGTGGCCGGAGATGATGAGGATGGCTTTGGGGGTTTGGGGGAAGACTTTTTGGCGGAAGGATTTGAGGAAGTGGCGGGCGGGGAGAGAGTCGTCGATTGAGAGGGTGGGTGAGCCGTGTGAGATGTAGAAGGTTTCGTTGATCTTCGTTTCTTCGGGTGCTGCTGCTGCCATTTTTGCTTGTGGTCTGAGAAATTGTGGGAAATTGAGGGTGAGGGTTGTTATGCAGAAGAAGAGGGAGCCGATTGCGTATATATAGAAGAGAGATTTTGCGGGCATTCTGTGTGTTTGGTTAGACCTTATTTCTTAATTGGTTGGATTTGGTGTGGTTTTGTTGTTGCTTAATGGTATCAATTTTGGATTGGTTTATGAGAGGGAAATAAAATTGTTATATACTACCCCTACGTGAGGTATAGGCTTACGTCGTGCCTCCAATTGTCCAAACAGGCAACTTTGCTAGTATGATATTGTTTAATTTACACGTTTCCAAGTATAATTTTTATTTATATATATACCTATGTTCAAGTTGCCCAATCGAGTTAACTTTATAGTCAGAGCGAATAATCCATAAAGCTTCGACTCACATGACAACACTATGCGTAATAAATAACTTCGGATTTTTTATTAACTGATAAGAATTGTACAAGCCTTCTCAGACTACAAAAGAATTGGAGTTGCGCTTTAGAGAATGTTGCTATAAAAAAAGACAAGGAAATAATATCTAACTATTTGATGAATGATCACATCACTATCCGCAAAAAAAATTGACTTCTCATAATTAGCTTCATGCAGGAGGATCCGACTTGCTCCGTTTATAGCCATTTCCTGTAACACTGCTATTTGATCATCTGCGCAAAAATCCCATTGCCTGATATACATTTTTGAGAGTAACATCTGCTATGCTCGAAGCTTTAACAGCACCCTCAGCCAAAATGTCGTCCAGGTTAGTGGGATCAGACATAATCTCTGAGTAGCGAACCTATAGAGCAGCAAATAGTAATTCAATGGCGAGCAGGGTGACATATGATTGTTTAGAAGCTTCAAGTCAATTTCAACTACTGCACTCTTTACACGATTTAGTAATTAGGAATCTCCTTTCTCCTATACCTCTAGTCATTAATCTGTCATGACTTTTGCATTCTCAGAAATGAACTTACTTTACTGAATTTCTGTTTTATTTTTTAGGCAAGCAAGCAGCCTAAGATTGTCTTGTTTGCATTGTTGGAGTGAGAAAACACTTCAGCAGATGCAATCAAGATCCATGGATCAATTTTCATGCTCGATAAATTTATTGGAACCTAAGATTATACTCTCCTTTTAATGATTGTAACCGGAAACCCAAGTGCTCATTGAAATCATTATATCATGTAAGAAGTGCTTTAAGATCTGATCATTTACGCATTGATAACATTTAATGGTTGTGAACAAGAATAAGGACTATTCAGACAAGAAAGGGTGACTTTTTAGCCAGTTCAGAATCAAAACTTTGCGGTCAGCAAATATGGTTATGGAACGATATAAATCTCTTGAAGTTACCTGGATTGGATTCAGATGATCAACTAAAGCATCAGTTATCACAATCTTGAATGTTCCCCAATTCATATCTCGACATTCTTCTGCAACTTGCTACATGGATAACTCATTATAAGATAATACTGTCAAGTGACATTATAAGCTTATTTAAAATAGTAAAACAGCAGAAGTAGCGCTTTGAGTAATATAATTCAGAAATTGCAATTCAGATCTGCATTGTTTGAAGAAAGTTTTACAACCATTACAGCAATGCAAGACAATAATTGCTTTCGCAAAATTATGCAATCTTCAAATAGCATCCAAGTTTAGAGAAATTACAGGTTGCATTAGCATTGTTAATGATTAAAGTGAAACTCAGATTTTCAATGTAGCTTGCACCGTTTAAAGCAGACTTGGATTTTGTATGCCACAGAATATTCCACCATTCAGTTAAAACTAAATTGTGCCAAATCTCAGTTAAGAAAACACAACATACTAGGAGTATTTAAGATAACATACCTGTTTTGTCTTTCCGCTAACGAGTTGATATACTGAAAGAAGGTTGTTACACTCGGGTCTTTCTGGATTATCAAATTCCAAGCTGCATAATTTGCACAACGATCATGGGGAGAAGAAGTTAGAGCTATGTAATACAACCAAATTGCTCATACCCCTAACGCGTAACAATGTGCTCGCATGTGCCTGTGTGTAGCACATATAATACCAAAAAGCATCATCACAACAATCTTTCTCACCCAGGGAATGAATCAGTCTTGCAACGCTTAATTTTGTTGGCTATAACCTAGAAAAAGAAGGAATTAAATCAGGAAAAGAATAAAAAGAAAATGAAGGAGCTTCTAAATTTACCAGATGACGATAAATATAATTTTGGGATTTCAGAAATAAATTATCTTAGAGAAAGTATGAAGTATCTAACATGGAGATAATATAATTATATAAATGCAATTTCACGCCTCTCCACTATCTTGAGATTTTCATTGGCTGCTAAATGAAGGCTGTGTTGATAAGCAAGGAATATGAAACTTACATCTTTGGAATCAAGCAAATTGATTCGAGATTGATCAGATGGTGCTGATTTTGACATCTGTAGACAAAGATGAAATACAATACAGAGTAAGTCTCAGGAAAAACCACTCAACACTAGTGTAATTTAGGGAATGTGCCAAGCACTTGGGCTTGTGGTGGTTTGGTTTTTCCTAATGTTAATGAAAGACTGGGTTTTCCTAATGTTAATGAAATACTGGGTTCTCCTACGCTACAACTTAATAATAATGATGATGAAAATATATATTTTTTTAAAATCTTCAAAGATCCCTCAAACACTAATGAGATAAAAAAAAATAGTAAGAACCATAATCCAATTTTTGACTTGCAAACAAATCGACAAAATCACTTCCCCGTCCATTATATGTTGAACTGACCTTGGCATGAACTTCTCTAAAGGAAAAAAAACGAATTCTCCTAATTAGATTTATTTTGCTACAAAGCGTTAGGTGAGAGAGAGTTAGTTCCCAATTATGATTTTTAAGACCTACTGAGTGATAATGCTCTTCATAATAAAGATAACATGTATGGGCTCAGTCCACGAAGCATATCCCGTTTCTACTGATATCTAGAGTTTTATCTTCAACGTTAACTTTTTACAGAAATGATATATGGGTTTCTAAAAAGGACGAAGCAAAAAGAACTGTCTTAAAGTTTTAAAAGAATAATGATAAATGATAAATGATATAAAATAAAAAAGAAGAGAGAGGAGAGACAGCTCTTTGGAGAAATGACTAATCTGCATAACATCTAATAGGAAAAAACCAAACAAACATTTTAGGTCCGCATTACGATCAGTAATATGCATTAATGCCTTTTATTGCTGAAAGAATATCGTGAAAGCAGAAAGTTAGGAAATCCAGAACCTTGGAAAGACCATCAGTGAGGGACATCACACGAGCTCCAGTAGGTGGAATAAGTGGTTCAGGAACCTATATTGGATATAAGAGCATAAGTTAACCCAACTATTTAGCCATGTGCTTAGGCAAAGTAGCACCAACAGTGTTTATACAAGTGTACAACTTACCTTGAAAAGATTGCCACCTCGCCTTCACCAAAAAGTCATTAGACAATCAAATTAGTTTCTGAGTATTAGAGAGAATGGTAAGGGGAAAAAGAAATCTTGAAACCTAACATCATGGACAAACAGATAAGCTCAGCCATTGCAAGACTTCAAATACTAAAGTGTCTTACCCTCCTAATTTCTTCCACTTTCTCCCACCGTACAAGTTATTAACCCGCTCAGCTATTTCACGAGTTAACTCCAGGTGTTGTTTCTGATCTTCACCAACAGGGACAAAATCAGACTGCAGAAGAGTACTACAGTTAACAAGGATCATGTATATCCAGGCAACAGATTCATAATCATGTCACAGAGAAAATACAATCAATCAAAGAAAAATAATAATGTGAAAGGATTCACTTATGTTATTATACCTTTACCATACAGACTAAATGATATAATAAGTTACCTGGTACAATAGAATGTCAGAAGCCATCAGCGCAGGATAAGTGAGAAGTCCAACGCCTACATTTTCATCCCCCTGAACACAAAAATAAAATGTACTACTACTATGGTAATGATGGCACTTCATAAGTCAACAAAAAGGTATAGCTTCTGAGGGATCATAACACTGAGTATTACTGTAAAGGATGTCGAATGAACAAGGAATGGTGAAAACATAGTCAATCCAGTGCTTATTATTAAGTTAGAAAATATATATACAAACTAAAAGTTAGTAAATGAGTAACTATATTAATTATCATTCATTATCAGTGCTTTATATTAGATACTAATTTAAGTTAAAGTTCCATTTAGAATAAAAAAAGAAAAACTCACTGCTTTTCGTGATTTCTCTTTGAACTGAATCATCCTATTGAGCCAACCAACTGGTGTTGCAGAACTCAGCAACCACATCAGCTCTACATGAGCACTGACATGAGACTGCACAAAGACTGAAGCCTGCAGTAGAAAGTCAGACAGGTGCAATGCATAGAGATCCCATAAAGGCTTAAAAGAAATCTGGATTTTAATTTTGAAAATGGAAGTCAATTTAAAATACTTGAATGTGGAGTAAAGTACGTTGCAGCTTGCAGATGTCGAATTCCATTATAATCTAATCAAAGACAACCTAGTACAGAACCAAACGGGCTGAATAGTGAATGGCAAGGTGAAAATATAGTCTCAAACTAGTACCTTGGAAGTATCAACACCACAGGCCAAATAAAGAGCTGCAGTGTCTTTAGTTGCTTTTGCTAATTGTTGAGCATCATAAGGCAAAGTTATCTGCAAGTAACAGGATGTAATATAAGAATCACCAACAAGTAATAGATCCAAGATGAAGTTTATTGGGTTCACTTTAAAGATTAACGATCAGCCCAGAGTTAAATTCATCAAAATCTAACATTTAAAGAATCACCCCTCATCAACATAACATCATATCATTCTTTGTACTTTCAAAATCAGGAACTAAAGAGAAAGTGGCATGTTACAAATTCCAGCCATTTTATCGCATGTGGTTCCCCATGCCAAAATTTGTAGTTTGTAGTAACTATGAATATCAAATAATACTAGATACTATCCCAGTGCTAATTAGTTCTATTAGAAACTATGCTTCTTATTGCTATTAAATAATTCAGGCCAAAGCATTGAATTGTTTATAAATGTTTAACCAGGTCAACTATCAAAACCTCTAACTCAAGGGAAGATGTTAGCAAGGAATAAAATGACTCTATGTAGCACTAGCTTATCAGCTCGATGAGCTTATTTTCGAAATAAGCTTGTCTTGGAAGCCTGTAATAAATACGCTAGCTTATTTATGTTTACATACTATAGTTACCAAATCAAATAGCTTATCAGCTAATCAATCTACAAGACATTTCTGTAAAAAACAATCAGCTTATCAGCTACCCAATCGGATACCAGCTAGCTTATCATCTATATCAACTAGTTTTGCTAAAAAGAGCCTAAACAATAATCTATACATTTGCAAAATGGATAATGGAGCGTTTGCACTACCACACAAGTTAAGCAATTATTTCTCAGATCGAAAGTTCTTGAGACATTAAAACATGAGGAGCTCAAGCATACCGCATGGAGATCCACGATGAAAAATAGTGTCTCATAATTATTCTGCACAAAACAAACGAGAAGGTGAAACAACCACAAGAACTTCATATAATGCAGTAAGAATTGATAAGGAATCTACTAAAAGACATATGTGACACAATTGCTGATGTATAAATCAAAGGAACCTGCCCTCCGTATAAATGATAAACTCATATGTTTGTAGCATTTATGCACATATGTTGGGAGTTCATCCACACTCATAAAGACTAAAATTTAGTTGGAAAATGAACCTGCAAGTCAATCCAATTCTTTATAGCTCCAAGATAATTACCCAGATGTATGGACCCAGTAGGCTGCACTCCAGAAACTATCCTCTTCCTACGTAATAACAACTATAATATTTGTAAGACAATATCAAACAATTATACGATAGGATATGAGTCAGTTGGATCCAAATATACATATCCTTAACAATCTAAATTGAAGCTATCACAAAAATAAGGACCAGTTACTGTTTTAAAACATGAAAAGGCCTCCTGGCAGGCAAGCAATTCATATGCCACTTTTTTTAAATTCTTTCTATGTTTACATCCGGTACGAGCACTGTAACACAATACTGAGGTACCTCCTGTAGGGGTGTTCCTATGCACAAGGATTGAAACGGCTAAAGGTTGACTCGAACCCCCGACCTATTGGTTGGAGGTGAAGCGTCTTACCAACTGAGATGCGTTTCTGTTGTCTGAGAGCAAGCTAAATTAAACTCAAGACCCATTACCACAGGACTTGTTAATCAATTTGTTAACAAAGCAAGTAAATAATTTGTAACTACGAAAAGTCAATTGCACATTTCTCATCTTAATGAATTTCTAATTTCAGATGGGCAAGGGAATCACAACAAATTCAGCAATCGATATAATGTGCCATAATATAGGACTAGGGAAGATTATAAACACAAGCGTGGGGCATTAAGTTCATATGTACATGTGCACTGTTCACCGCACACAATGTTACATTAAATCTAAATAATGGCACAATAAGATTAAGGGAGGTTAAACTTGCACATGTTGGAAATCGCATGCATCAGTAGTACCCAATTGACTTTGGGCTTCCATTGGGGGATTGAATTTGATCAAGTGTTTGGGCTGAGGAGTCAAAATGACCCTATAATTGCTTTCAATGCTTCGTAGAAGTGGTAGGTCAATATGATGACTATTGGGAGAAATCAGTTACACAAACACATCCAAAAGCTCATTCTATTCATAAAATGAAAGCCATAGCCGCAAATATATACAAGACAAACAAACTATATGAGAATTAAGTCACTTAACCATCATAGCCTTTTGAGTTTAATCAGCCAGAAGGAAAAAAGTTGCCAAACACATAACCCTTGCTTATGGTAGAGGTATGAGACGAGCTCATAGCTCAGACTTACTAGGTGAGATCATTCAATTTTTAACCAGCATAATGCCCTCCAATGAAAAGTCTTTTTTTCATGTTATTTACTTATCATACAATCAAAGAAATCTCAGTAACAATTGAGTCGAGTGCCAACGTGCAAGATTTTATGATAAAAAATAAATAGAAAGAAAATAAAATGTAGAATTACCTGATGGATGAGGCAGATGAAGTCTCAGGAGAAGATGGTTCAGAGACAGACACACTGCTGCAGAGGCACCGGAAGTTTCCGCTGACCGGGGGGTGCCCCCTCTGCAGCATTGGGATCGCCTTAGTTAACCTCAGACCACGAGACCTGCTCATAAAAGGGAGGGGGAACACAAAAAAGAAGATTTAGTGACATATCTAAAACTGAATTAT
>JAYMSP010005810.1:0-12865 GCA_036897095.1 Plantago elongata | reverse complement strand
CCCCTTGCTCCCATCTGTCTCACCATGCTCTGCCTCACCCTCCTCATCATCCCCATCTTCCTCACCCTCCTCATCATCTCCATCTATTTCACCCTCCTCATCCTCCTCACCCTCCTCATCATCCCCATCTTCCTCAACTTCAGTTTCCTCACCCTCTAAATCATCCAAGTTCTCTATAAAAACACAAACACAGTCATTTATATCGATTTTTCCTCCCATTCGCAAAGCATCACCATCTATTTCCATCTTAACCAAATCCCTACAACAATGGCTCCCTAACTTTGACAAATATAGATTAACAGACTTAGGATCAATGCCACACATCCTCACCATTTCACTAATCTCTAACATACTTAACTCATCAACATTACACCAATCAAAATGAGATACTACTCCACCTTCATAAAACGTTATGTTCTTTCTAAACTTGCCATGGTGGTGCATCACTATAGTAAAGTTGAAGCTTAGCAGTGCTGCACAACAATAAACACAAAAAACATTCAATCTTACAAACAAAAGAAACCTATTTAACCTCAACTATGAACATTACGACTTTTATATCCTTAATACAGCATAATTCTGTCCAATTCGTATACAGTAAAAACCTCTAAACCACTTCGTCATTGTTGGAAGAAAACTTACCATATTCTGGAGCTGTTTGACCATGAGGAATTTTTGTGCCTGGCGACCTTTTTTTTCAAACCATTGCAACGAAGAAGACAAGAATCAATCGTCGTTTTTCTCTATTTTTGAATTTTGAGTTCGAATTTTGGGAATGGAGTATGATTAGGTTACAGTATATCTTGTAAGAGAAGGTGGAAGGTTTCGGTGTCTCAATTGTCTTCTTTGCCCTTATCAGCACGTGAAGCACACACACACTGACAGCCAATTTAACACCGTCTATGCCATGTGTTGACTAGTTCCGTTGACTAACGTTCAAGTGCAGATTCCCAAAAAAAAGGTCTGGGTGAAAATTCAAAGTGGGCCAAAAGGTTCAAGTGAAAAATAAAATTTTCTCTTTACATTCTAATCAATATAGTTGTCTAGTCAATTCCTCAAGAACAATTACACGATTAAAATCTATGTGCTCAACTTGGGTTTTAGTAATAGATTTCGAAAAGTAATTGAATTTTACCGCATTGGTGCAATTTGATTTCATTTTGTAATGAATATGAATTATTTTCAACCACATGATCTACAACTTACTTGTAGACCTTATAGATCTGGTTCATGAAATAATTTCTTGCTAGGTATAGAGTTTCTTATCTCAATGTGGGAGAAAAACTGTGTAATGAACTCTTTGAATGACCTAAAGTTTGTGTATTCAAGAGAAATTTCGATAGATCGTTCCAGTTGAAGGTTTTTAATTTTCTTTATTTTATTGCACTTTTTCTATTTAATAACAAATTATTCTTAAACTACAAAATGTAAAATGTTCAATTAAATCATATAATGAAACTTCAAAAACCAAATTTTCATTATATAATTTGATTGATCATTACGCTTTTGCAATTTAAGTGTAATTTGTAATTAAGGTTGAACGCGACTGAGAAAAATAAAAGTAAGATCCTTCGATATGGACTTGATAAACTAACTAACTTATAAGTTTGTTGGGGATGTCTACGGTGAGATAGTTGTCGTACTACTTGTTAAAATGAGATAATAGTCGTACTACTGTTGAGATCTAATCTCAACTATTGATTTTGTGTACGACTATTCTAACTATGTACGATGACTCAAAACTAGTCGTACTAGCTAATTGACATTTGTACCCTCTTATAAATAAAGTTGTAAATTTAAAATTTTATTTTTCATATAAAAACAAAATAAAATAGTAACAATGATAAGAAATAAAAACACAAATATAAGTATTTTGTAATGTTGAAGATGGAAAAGAAAAAGAGCAATACGAGTAAATGAGGCGAACTACGGTCAGCACCACCACCGGCAAACGACGACACCACAACCATCCGCCCACCTCTTTTTCGATCCATGTAATCAGACTGGATTATCGAGGTGATATTGTTCTAGAACTTAATTAAAAGAAGGGGTCGAATTTGTTGTTTGATTTCGAAATGGGTTTCGAAGTTTCTTGCTTATTTGGTAGATTTGGAGGCCTAACCTTGTGCGAGTCATGTGGAGGACGACGTTAAGAACCTCAGGATCGATTTGATCTTGGTCGAGGTTGGTTGATGTTTAGACTTGAATTGAAACTACAGGGACTTGTTTGAGGTTTTTAAAAACTCAAAGTCTTTGTGTTTGGAAGATGATGGAGTTGATTGAAACATTCAGAAAGTAACAGGGACTCCATTGAATTGAAAAATAGAAAGTTATGGGGAGGTTTCTGCAAACCGGATAAGACCAAGGACTTGGACGGAAATTTTAAACGTTAGACTAATTGCTAGACATGCCCAAACATTTTCTGGCCCATTCAATTGAACCCAACATAATTCTACTTAGTTCAATTAAATTTAGCCTTTCCGATTTTTTTCAATTGAAACCTAATTCTCTCTGTAAATTTGCAATTAAGCCCATAAAAAAATTTAAAAAATATTTAAAATTCTGGAAAATTTATAAAAGGCCCCAAAAGTTTTCGAAACTTTAAAATGACTCATAAATAGTGTATATTACATTTTTATATGGGGATTAAATGGATTAAATTAATCTTATAAATATTGATTTATTATTTAAAGGCAATTTCAGATTTTAGAAACCTAACAATTTGAATGTAGACTTGTGTTTTGAGACCAGGTCCTCCATAATGCAAACTCGAATAGTCAAGTGAGGACCAATATTCAACATATGAAGTTTTAACTATATCGATAGTTGAGCGGATAAATATAAGATGTCATTCATAATTTAAGTGCTCGGAACGTGAGACCATGTTCTCCATTCGTTCTTCATACTTAAGACTTGTTGAGAGTAATTATGATTACTTTCATCCTTATCATATATGTGTATGTATTTTACTTTCTAGTGCCAAACTTATATTAAAGATTTTACTATCAAGTTGCTAGTTAATATAAACATGGAAAAAATCTTGTGCAAAAAATAAATATAAAAACCTTTTTTTTATTAGTTCCAATGACAATTTCAAACTAAAAAAAGAACAAAATAAATCGATGCTTAACAATAGTTCGGATAAAAAGTAAAGAATAAGTGTTACTGTTATAGTTATGTTGGAGACATATAATAATATGTAGCTTGATGGTGAGTGTGTGAATTTGAGTTCATGAGGTCTAGGTTTCAATTTTTGTTAGTTACATATTTAAATATAATTTTTTATATGTAAAATGAGGAAGTTGCAGGAGCTCCAGGAGGCATGCCGGACGTCGTCCGATACCGACGGTCCTGTGGTGATTGTTGGTGGTGACCTTGCCGTTTCAAGGGGTATAATGATAAATCAACATCTAAATATAATTATCATTATAAAATAATATTAGAATTATTTTAATATTTTATAAAATCAATTATATAACAAACAAACAAACAAACAAACTTAATAAGTAACTTAAGGGTATATTTGATAAACACTTTAGTGTACGACTCCTATCTTATTTTAACTATGTACGACTCCTATCTCATCTTAGAAAAATCCTTAATATACTTTGAAAAAAAGTTGATCAATATACGTTTTTGCAATTGCCATTACTTCAAATTTACAGGGGAATGCGAGAAAAGGTGATGAACTGGGGTCAATTCTCATTTTGTATAATAAAATTATTTTCTTCAACTGAAATGTACTGAACTGAACTGGACATAATTGAACTGAATTGAACTGAAGTAAGGTATAAATTATAACTACACCGAACTTAACTAAAATGAACTTAAGTGGTCTTAAGTTGAAGAGAACAGAGCCTAAGAGGATTATACAATAGACTCCGCGTATGTTACGCTACTCGAAGACGAAACATCTTCGACATCCTTAAAATGTCTGTGCTTCACATACGAAACTTGAGAAGAGGCAAACAAATAGTAGCAACCTGAACCCAGTCCATCGGAACAGAATCGTACACAAACACATAATCGTCAAATGACAAACATATACTCCATTCATTCCAGAATAAATAACTTACCAACTTAGCTAACAAGAACGGGGGCAAAACTTAATGACATCTTCAAGTTTTCAACCTGTTCCAAGCATTGTGGATGCAAAACTGAATGACATAAGAGGATAATATACATACAGCACACATCATCCTAGCTTCATCACAATTTCCAGGAGACAGGAACCATTTTCAATAAAATAATCATACTCCCCATATATTTGCCAACAATGTTTCCGTTCGTCCTATATCTTATGGAACACAGGAAATGTGCATTCAAACAATAGAATAATAAGTGGCACGGTAACAAAATATTAAGTACAAATCCATCACCAATATTATATATATGCAGATAACACAGATTTATGACATTCAAGCCCACCTCCTTCAGAATCAGATAAAGAACAGGTTAGGACTCATCTATCTGGTCCTGCATTAACCCAAACAGATATACAAACTGAGTTAATTCATTCCAATACAGAATTCTCTATCCAGTTCTTAATATGGGTACAAACACACAAGAGAGACCATTAATAATATGGGCCAACGACATGACCGCTCAACTTTTTACAACTGAAAAAACTATGTTTGCACAATTTGAATGGTGCCAAAGAAAGAAAACCACAAGACTGTTACAGATAATGTGCAAACTAACATGCTTTGGAAGAACCAAGATATGTAAAAACTGCATCTTAAGCCATAAAGTTCTTGATGGGGGCAAGATTTTTCAAACTGATTGGACTCTCGTTATGTTAGTCCTTAGTTAAGAGTAAGGTAAGCACGGGATCGGGGCTACAAGTCTCTTCCCCAAAATAGGAAGAAGTTAAACCCAATCTACAGTTGCATCATACGCCAAAGAAGAACTCAATTTTTAACTTTTATAGCTCAATTTTTACAAAAATAGTAAACCATACTTTCAACTGACCAACAAAGGGCAAGGAAATTATAGAAAAACAAACTACAGTCACAATGCATACAAAGTTTACAGGACAAAACGTTGATAGTCATAGAGAAATCTGATGTCATGTGTACCAAGTTGCCAAATGTTAGGCATGAATGGAAGAAAGGTAAAAGATCGAGAATGTACTACTTTGACAATTCAAAACCTTTGGTGCTAGCACATAAAGGGAGGGAGGGAAGGAGGCGCTTGACATATAAATAAGGTACCAGAACCTTATATCCATATCTTGCTTTGACTATGGCATCAAGCTTTGCTTCGTGAAAAATAGATCGCTTTTAATAGGTATGATAATCTGAAAACGTTTGACGTACAACTCCAAACAGACCTTTCATACACATCTTGCCTTGACTATAATATCAGGCCTCGCTGCATAGATTGTGGAGTAAACATATTGAAAACATTTTGCCAAATTCGGGAGACATCTTACATTATTATGTTCAGTGTCTGGTTGTCACGATTCAGGAAGCTGTTTACTATACATTTACGCAGTGTATGCAGGTACATGTATGCCATTTCTAGTGTGTTAAGAACAATATTCAGTATATAATATGTTGACATTTTTGCTTATGAGTGTGTTTTTTGTTTTACTATCTGTGTGGATTCATACTTATAAATAATCACCCTATTATTTTAAGAGTACTAATATGTTTTATTCATTACTAAAATATATAGTACTTCAAGAGTGAGATATTAAGTAGATTAATTTCGTTGAGACTTGAGAGTCTCCTGGATACAGCCTTGATCACAATGATCTGCAAATTTATCGTCTTTGCGAACTTCATGGGGATCTTGGTTCATCACAACTTTGAAAATTGTGCAAAAATCCCAAATAGCTAAAAGAGTTGAAATCTTAAGGGGCCAATAATCGCATTGACGAAGAAAACATAATCAGAGTTATTGAAGACAAACATTTGGCGCAGAAGAACAAGGTTGTGTAACACAACAAGCTTCAAATGCAAACACGACTTTGCAAACCAAATGCATCACAAGTTCACAACTAACAAAAAGAAAAGCTATATATAGCAGAGGAACCTTTTTGCACGTACGTAAGAATTAGTTAAATGAACATTTTAAAGAACCAGAGATATTTAACATTGTATTTTCTAGGTAGATCTTTCTAATATGCACATATCTTATTCTTCACTACCATACAATCCACAAACAAGCAGACAAAACCAAAACAGAAAAGATCAAAAGAAACAGAAACAAGAACAAAAGGGCAGTTGTCCCTTGCTTTTAAGCAAACCAAAGCCTCTTAGTCATGATTGTTGCCTACCTGCATATCTGAGGTCCAAAGAGTGAGATTGTCCCTCAGAAGCTGCATGATAAGAGTGCTATCCTTGTATGATTCTTCACCCAAAGTGTCCAACTCGGCAATAGCTTCCTCAAAGGCCTGTATAAAAAAAATGTACTCTGGTTTAGACAATCAACTTTTATCTGAACAAGGCTCGCACATCTAAAAAAGTATTGCTAAATCAAGCTCCTGGGGCCAAAGATAGTGATAGTTAGATACAGTATAGAATAGGTGGTCGAGTTAGCTATTATGAGAAAAATGTGACTTTTCTATAACAGCTATCTTCGAAAGAGAACACAATAATTACCAAAGCTATGTTTTCCAGCAAAGTCAATGCAGAAAATGATTAATAGATTAATCTACTCCAATGAAATGTTAGAGTATCATGTGCGTACATCAAATAAAGAGAAAAGGGAGAGAAGTGCCAACTTTATTTAGAACATTGAAGGGCCAAAAGCAATGCCACAAAGTCTTGGCCGCATCAAAATAGTATAAGAAAAAAGAGAAAAGGTACATTTGATGTGGATATTGAAGAGCCAAAATGAAGATCCACAGAATAGTGGGCATCAAAATGGTTAGTAACTAACCTGTTTGGCCATCATGCAAGCTTTCTCAGATGCATTTAGAATTTCATAGTAAAACACGGAGAAGTTCAGTGCCAAGCCCAACCGTATAGGATGAGTAGGAGCAAGTTCAGCAAGTGCAATGTCCTGTTTGAATTGGTCATACAAGTAAATGGTTAGACATATCAATGAGCAAACTCAATTATGTTCTCTAAAAAAAGTTTTAGGCAGATTGAACCTATACTCCTGGAAGTTTTAAGGTAAAGAACATCTCCATTTAGAAGTGAACTAAACACACCTACATCTACTTGTTGAATTCTTTTGTCCAGCCTTTATGAAATTGTAACTAGATCACAGAATACATCGAACAATGATTGAATCGAACCAAAAGCAACAGTGCAAGACCCTCTCATAATCCTACATAATCTGATAATCTGAACACCTACATGACCATATACACTGTATTCACCACATGATAAAACAGAACAATCCAGACAATTGAATACAAATCAACGAATTTTATTTTATTTTTTTAATCCCACCTCATGAGCTCCATTAAAATTGAACACACAGCAAATAAAGGAACATACACAGAAAAAACAATCCACCCCTTAAACACATCTACACATAAACAATCCATAAAACTTATACTAGCAAGTAGCAATTCAAGAAGCATACTGAAAGAAGTCCACATTTTTAGACACTGTCCAACAAATCATCTCATGCAATCTAAAATCCCCCACCTTTTATGCTGATTATCTGGCACAAACAAAACCAATCCATTTTTCCTTTTCCACCAATAGTACAAAATCACAATCTTATACTCCCAAAACAAAAAATACAAACTTGATCGATCATACTTGTACAGCAAAACACAGTCAACTAAACAGTATCAAGAAACTAATTCACCAAGCTTCCCCTCTCCTAAAAACAAAAAAGAAGCAAACTTTATGCTACTGACACAACAAAACACTATTGGAGTAGTAATATAAATGACCATATTCCACTACTCTCTACAAAACACGAGTCAACGACATAAGAAAGAAAGGAAGGGTATTTAATAGTCAGTAGATGATAGTACCTGAGCAGCTTTGTAAGCAAGCATAGTATCTTCAGCAGCCTGTTTCCTCTCATTAGCAACCTTAAACTCCGCCAAGTACCTATAATAATCCCCCTTCATCTTCAAGTAAAAGACCTTGGACTCACCAGAAACAGCAGCAGGAATCAAGTAATCATTCAAAAGCTTTGAAATCCCAGCACAGACTTGGGTGAGCTCGTTCTCAACCTTAGATCTGTACTCCTTGACAAGAACCACATGGTCATCGTTCTTTCGGCCTTCCTCCTTCTGCTCAATAGAGCTGACTATGCGCCAGGCGGCTCGGAGGGAGCCGATGACGTTCTTGTAGGCGACGGAGAGAAGGTTGCGCTCCTCGACGTTGAGCTCGCCGGAGGAAGAGGAGGAGACGACGAGACTGTCCATGAAGGAGACCATTTCTTCGTAGCGTTCGGCTTGCTCGGCCAGTTTCGCCATGTACAGGTACTGTTCACGAGATAGTGAAGCCATTCTTCTTCTTCTTCTACTTTCTTTGTTCTGAGAGAGATGCTGGGATTGAAAAATTATTGCAAGTGAATTGTGGTCAAAATTTGCTGCATAAATATACTACTATATAAGTACGTGACGTGTATATACTCACAATGACAGTAGTCCGGTTCTGAAAATGATGGATCACAAAATTTCCATTTATACACTATACTATAATTCAAAATGTTAAATCATCTCCATCTACCTGCAACTCAACTCTCTTCAATTTACTGTTTCTACTACTTCACCATTTCATTCACTACAACTCCTATTGTAATTCTCTATTCCTGTAAATTAATTAGGCATAAATTTTGTAACGCACATCCAAGGAGAAATCTTACAAACGCCTGTTCATACTTGTTAAGGGTTCTTGCTCTAGAGTGGGTGAAGTTTCCTCATTCGCATGAGTAAAAGGATTTGTATTGGTACCACCGAGTCAACAAATTTAATCATCTTTCTTAAACTTATTGAATTTATTTTAAACATAAAAGCATCTTGAAAAAATTAAATAATATGATGATGAATGTCCATTTAATTTCATCATGTGCCCATATTGACTATTGATTAATTGACACAATTAATATCATTTGTAACTATTATAAGTTACCATGTCAATTATTCATCCAACTAATTGTATGATTTATTGTAGCATTAATTCTACTTCTAGTAGTCTATATGAACCGTAACTCTTGTATACAATTGAATCACTTATTGAGAAGATGGATGGAATTCGCTCTACTTTAATCTCTTTTTTTTTATTATTATGCTATGTTATATATTCCAAAACAGGAAGCTAAAAGAAGAAGAAAAGAAAATAATTTCCGCATGTACGACGAATATATGAGTTGCCAATCATGTGCCAAACAAACTGCATATACATTGGAGTTGTTGTCCAGGGAGTATATACTATTTTCCTCACACAATTTGATTACTATATATATGTATTATTATGTACAACTCGTATGTTCCTTTTTCATTGAGATGTAACTAATTTTAATATGTACATTTTGTTTTCATGTCAACTGGATCAATTCCTAATTCCCACGTTTGAGCTCCTGGCATTAAAAGAGAAGTATTCTCCATGGGTTATATAGAGTGTAACTTTTTCTTCGCAAGATGATCGGATGTGCATGATTTTTACCGATCTCGAATCTCTATCATTGGGCTATATATTATTGAAACATGAGAAGGTTACTGGGCTATGATAAGTTTTGCTTTGATTATTTATATTATTGCATTTCTTTTCCTTACGAATAATATTATCTTACCACCTTATTTTTATTGTTAGTGGTGAATCATATCCATACTCATGTTTCACTGATATCTTTGATTAACTTTTCAAGTGCTAACAAGATGCAATATCATTTAACATATTCTTTGAAGTGAATATGAGATACAAATGCTTGAAGGTTACGGTTATTGAGAAATGAGTAAATTATCATTCACATGGATATTTGATGAAGAATTTTTATCTTTTTTCAAGAATTGCAAACTACGTGAAGTGGCTAGCAATTGATGGTTCCCTTATTAAAATGTATACGTTCACATACATATCAAATTAGACGACCGACAATAAATTGAAAAGGGAAAAGGTCAATTTCGCGCATAGATTTTCTGCACACAGTGCAACCCTTTTCTAAAATTGACTCCAGATTCGTTAGCTATTGGATCGTTCCCAAATTTGTCACCATATTAAAGACACCTTTTGTCTTGAATTTATGCGGAGCGATCGTCGGTTTGATCTATAAGGCATCGGAAATATGTGATCAAACATAGATATATGTTTTTTCATATCATTTTTGCGGATAAGAATCAAAATAATAGTCTCGTCATTGGTGAAGGTAAATTTTATTTATTTTATTAAATTATTCAGTCGTATTTTACAATACTTTATAGTATTGAAACGGTTGATAATATTCCCTGAAGTGAATATGCGACAAGTATAAACCAAAAATAAAGCAAATGCGATTTATTTCTTCCTCATCATTGATGAAAGCTCAAAGATGTATACATTACTATCAAAGATCCCTTGATCTTATATTTTATAGTATAACCACCCAAAGTGGTACAACAATTGATGGTTGTTAAAATATATGTCTAAATACATATAATTGATCATGATACGGATCAAATCGCTATTTTATATCACAAGTTCAAGACGTTGTGAGATGGCTTTTCATACTAATTCTTAACCGATCATATTCTCTTTGTCACACTACTACGACCTGAAGTTCGTAATCTCATTAAGCTAAGTATTACTTAATAAAATATGGCGTATGACGTTGACTTATCATGGTAATGTCACCAAACCCATAAGCACAAACAAATATTCTCCAATCTGAAGTTGAAAGAAATATGTATGTGATATTATAATTTCTAGTGACGCAAGAAATATTAAATTGAGATAATTATTTAGAAAGTGAACATTTTTTCAAAGAAGCTTGTCATATATTGTGAGTAGTGGATGATTGAAATGATCTCCCAACTTGAAGTTGGTAAATAGTAGTACTCATATAAAATTGCAAAGTTGATTATTAAACAACCTATTGGTGCTATAAGCATTCAAGTGAATTATAAACATGTACTTTGTTTACATGATGGTATTTTATCTATGTGTCTGTTCATATATCCTTACAAATACATTTACAAGTAATTACTCCCACATATTACTTATCCAACATAAAGTTGGTAGTATTACTATAACTTGTCTAACTTGAAGTTGGAATCGTATGTCATTCTGCTAAAAACACAATTTCGTATTATTGTTCTCGGAGTATCAATCATGTGCATATTATGGATCTTGAAGACCATTATCAATTTGCAATGCATGTGTAATAAAGAAGTGTATCCATGATCACACTACAAATTGGTGATTGAAATAAAGTTTTAAAACTTTAATTGCAAGATCATGATCAATTTCTAAAATTAATTTTACTCATTTTTTAAAGTGAATGTCAACATTTTGCTAATTATACATCCATAAATTTACCAGAAGTGAGCATGAAATAGCTCTTATCAACCTCAAGTTAAGAGAAATATATATATGAATGATCAAATAAATCTCAACCTGAAGTTGAGAAATGTATAAAGTCCTTGCATATTACTTTTCTAACTTGATTTTGAGTAAAAGCACTAGAAGAACTTGCTACTACTAGTAGTATAAAGTCATAAGTGACAACTTATTTATACATGCATCAAAGCTTCACCGGAAGGTACGTATAATTATAGATGAATCTCTTGATGTTTTTACCATATGGAGTGCAAAACTTACCAGAATATTGAATGCAAGTAATTTTCACATATAAATGAAGCCCAAAAGGAAGTTCATGCTCTAGAAGAGTAAATATGTTGAAGAATATTGTATCCTAGAAGAACGCATATTAGAATTACTCCTTTGAGTAATTGATGACTATATGTCTTGCCAAATTAAAAAGATACAATGATTCATTTCTTTATGTCACATCATTTCTGGCCAATATCAAAATAAAATTGTATACATGTTATATAAAATTTCACTACCCGCCAACCAGAATATCTGCGCATTATCTAAGAATTAGTACTACCAACTAGAAGGTTGGTATAAAATGATAATATAGAACAAAATCATGTTTGTTGTGACAAATTAGGCCACCCGGTTACAAATTAATCGTATTTGTGAAACCTGAAGTTACCATGTACAAAATATAGTTATGTGTTGAAAGCTTTCTCGTGTTGTAATTTATTGGATAAGTGCAAGACACAACATGGAGTGACAAAGCGTGAAAATTGAGATCTTGAAATGAGCAATATTACACTCGTCAAGTTGATCAAAGAGATACAACATAAGTGGCCAGAAGTCTATGTATCTTTCCATTTTTTACAATTAAAGATATTGAGTACATTAATTGATCTCTAATTTGAAGGCAAAATCATTTTCAGCACAAGAAAATCCAACGGTACTAATATATTGACTCCCTATCATACTATTCTCCGCAGAGAACTAATGCTTAAAGCATACAAAAATTGTATGAGAACATTAAATTCTAAGTTGGACATTATATTATCATGAGCCTAATTTTTTCAACTTAGGGGAGGAAGGACATGAATAAGCTGGTTGTTGGTCCAGATAACGACAAAAGGTAAAAGACTAGAGGGTGGGGGGGGTGAATAGTCTTTTAAAACAATCGTCGATAAACACTATTTCTCAGAAACCTTGGGGGTTTCTGATACTTAAATTCAGAGAGCGGAAGACTTTAAGTGATAGATAAATGTTAATATGCTTAGCAGTTATAATGTGTGTGTGTGTTGCTAGAATGTAAATGCAATAAGTAAATAACACATCAACTTATAGTAATTTCTGGATGTGGCGTAATCCTCCAACTAGTCCACTTCGGCCTTTCTCAGACCTAGAATTCACTAGAACGGACAATTGAGTTCACC
>JAYMSP010005809.1:0-12866 GCA_036897095.1 Plantago elongata | reverse complement strand
TGGTTGAGCTACATTTCTATGCGTTCTAACCCCTTAAAGATTGTGTCTATCTCTTTCAAACGTACTAAAAAATCTTCTATGGGAATTCGACCTAGATAAATATTCACTATTCTTTTGTGATATTGGACAAGAAACCCAATCTGAAGCTATATTTCCGAGTAGGTCTATGATGACCATTGAATTCGACTCCACCTTGCATGCATGATGCTAATAAATGCTTTAAGAAATTTGCAAAGTTAGATAGGTATATTCTATGGTTCTATGGTAATGGGTATCATATGTAAGAGGGGTGGTATATGTTATGTGCTATTGAGAAGATTATTGATAACTAGGACGCGACATGCATGTGGGTAACCTGCATGACGACACGGCCTGCGGGTGATTGAGAGACACCCTGCATTTCTCCACCAAAACACCAAGTATGAGCTAACAACTCCATAAAACACCTAAGTGAGCCACAATTTACACAACACCACTAAAACACACACACATAAGCACACAAGAAATACTAAAAAACAGAA
The DNA here is from genome assembly GCA_036897095.1 of Plantago elongata. Lineage (NCBI taxonomy): Eukaryota > Viridiplantae > Streptophyta > Magnoliopsida > Lamiales > Plantaginaceae > Plantago > Plantago elongata. The sequence goes on along the minus strand of JAYMSP010005809.1, from coordinate 12,345 downwards.
TACTAACAACAAATGGTAAAAAAACGTATTGTGAGACTCTTAATTGTCGTCTCATCATAGTCCATTGAACAAGAATTTGAATTCATTGATTTTCATCCTACCATACATCAACTTATTTAATCAAATTACATTTATCAACTTCACCGATGCTATTTTGCTTGTGATAAACATCCAGTTGATGAACTTTCTTACATCTTCGATGGATACCTTTTCTTCTATATATGTTACAAGACATTGGAGAGGATAGGTAAAACGAGAAGAGCTATGATGCAGTGTGCGAGAGTGCTCATAAAGGGGTATACATAAAAAATAACTGTCCACTTCGCCCATCAACTTCTCGTCATTGACGATTAAAATTTTTGTCAAAAATCGCCCTCGGATTACAAATTTGTAACCCGCCACTAAGCAGGTGGGTGGCGATTTGGTGGTTGACCAACCGCCAACCCGCACACTCGCCCGCTATATATGTTACTAGTATGTTTTTTACATTTTATTGTATAAAATTAATGGTAATAGATCACCATTATTCATTTACTTCTAGGTTGCAATTTTATATCTTCTCATTTACTCATGGATTGCAAACTAATGACATCTTAATTTTTGTCATGACGTTTATAATTTGAACAACTCATGAACTTATATTGTATTTGAAATTTTATGTACTTAGACTACTTGTATTAATGATTGAGATTGTGTTATGTTTCCCTTATTATTTAGATTATTGTAGATTTAGAGGATATGAAGTAAAATGTATCTTTCATTAATGCATCATATATGTCATTTTTTGTATGCATTAACAAACCGTCAAACTGTCCGCCAACCGTTCGCTTCAAGTAGTAAACCGACCCGCGACGGTCAGGATAAAATTCCACCCGCCGCGATTAATAATTTGACGTACCCGCCAAAGACGAGTCAGTTGAAAATTTTACAAATAATCGCTCGTAATCGCCGCGTACACCATTACACATAAGCTAAAGCCATGTGAAAATTTTGTGAAATAAGAAAAGTGATATCCTAATTGACACAAATCAAACTATTTCTCCCTCCGGTCCATTAGTAACTTCCTAAGGAGTTATTTTCTCTTGGATTAAGAATAAGTGATAAAATATTAATTTTTAAGTAATATTATAATGATGAAGTTGAAAGTGGATGATAAAGTAAGAAAAAGATGAAAAAAAGTGATGATAAAGTAGAAAAGAGAAATAAAAATAATTAGTTAGTGGAGTAAAAAGTTTTATTGTTTAGCATAAGAAATTTTTAATAAAATTTTAAATAAAGAAAGTTAGGAAGTTAAGAAAACAACTTTGACTGTCATGGAACTTAGCTCAAATCATAGCATGATATTGTCGTAGAACATGATTTACGATATTTGTCTTTCCACCCACATAATTAGTAATAAAGTGACTTTTATTTCACCTAAAACAGTTGATGTAGGTGGAACAAAATCAGTACTTTAATTACTACAATATAGTTTGTTCAATATAATATATAACTATATATTATCATTGTCATGATCATTTCAATGAATTTGATTGACGTTGGGTTTTTCTAATTTAAATTGAATTTTATCAATTTAAATTGTATAACAAATAAATATTAATATATTTATTTTGTTAGATTTTAAAATACTAAACTAAAAAATAGATAATTTTAAGAAAATATTATTTTATTTTTAAAAATATTTTAAAAGGTAAATTTAATTTTTTTTTAATAAATATTTATATTTTTCTAAGTTAAATATTCATAGGTGATAGGGCGATCTCCTTACCGCCTTGGCGACGCCCCATCGCCCTTCCGCCTTATGAATATTTAAATTAGAAAAATACAAATAGTAATAAAGAAATTTAAATTTATCTTCTAAAATATTTTTAAAAATAAAATAATATTTTTTAGAATTACCTATTTTTTATTTTAGTATTTTGAAATATAATGGAATAAATATGTTAATTGTATAATTTTTTACCTGTTGTCAGGTAGGGCGAAGGCCTGTCTGACCGTAGAAAAGCCCAAGTTAGTTTCACATACACAAAAGTTAGTTTAAGACATGTCAGTACCAGTTGAAGGAACAATAGTTTCATAAAAAATTGTTCAGAAGAATAAATATTGGTTTCACTAGTTTCAAAGATAATTTCAAACTAGGCCAAACTAATTTCAGTAGTACAGATTTTGATTTTACTAGTTTCAAAGCAAACAAGAAAGCTAGTTTCATACGTATAAAAAGTTATTTATCACTGACATAACAATTAGTTTCAAACATGTCAGTACTAATTTCAGGAGTATAAACATTGATTTCACTAGTTTCAAAACAAGCTAGGCTAGTTTCAAAGCAAATCAAGCTAGTTTCATGAGTATAAGAAGTTAGTTTCACAGATATAAAAGTTAATATCAAACATGCGAGTACTAGTTTCAGGAAAATTAGTTCATAAGAAACTTAGTTTCAGAAGCATAAATGTAGGTTTCGCTAGTTTCAAAGCAAGCCAAGCTCGTTTCAAGAGCATAAACTTTGGGTATTAGTTTCACCTCAACAATAGTAGCTTCAACATAAACACGTAAAAACAGGGGAGTGCTAAATACTTCTAACGATATTGAGAAGATAAAAAAAGGCTAAACCCAAGTTATGATAAAAGCATGGCTAAAACCATTGAACGTCAGAGACAATGAAATCTATGATGGGAATTGTAAAAAACACATTTTAAAACAGAAAAAACAAGTGAAAGAATCTGATTGAGAGAGAAAAAATGCGAGAGAAAAAGAGAAAAATCTGGAAACAATGAAGAAAAGATGAATTTCATATACACAAGTATGGTAGACTTGGAGAAAAAGAAAGGAGGAGCATTATATTAATAGAAAATCATGTTGTAGTTGGGAGAAATTAGGGCTCAAAAAAATAGAATGGTCTTTTTTGCAAGACTTTCTTTCAGTGGTTCCTTTGTACAAGAGAGAAAGGAAGGAGGGGGAAAAACCGTCTGCCGTGCTTTGCCGCTTTCGCCTGAACCCTAACCGTTTTCCCCTATCTCCACCACTGAACCCTAATCGATTTCCCATGCTTTGCCTTTTCGCCCAACCGCCTGAACTCTAGCTAGGTGTAGCTGCGCAGCCGTAGATGCCGCGCAAGAAGAGAGACCCGTTGCTGGAGTCGACGACCAAGCGTTTGGTGGGACGGCCCCGTCGAATTCAAGTGCCCACCGACCCGCCTGTCTCTCCTCTCACATCGAGGGCCCGTTTGGATGCCATCACTGGGTCAAATTTGAATTCGCCTACCGTGTCGTGCGAGCTCTGTTGAGGTAAAAGCCCCAACCACGGATATTATAGAAAACCAACTAACTCTCTCGACCCTTCAAGACCTCGGATATCTCAAGCTTCAGTCCTTGCGTCCAGAACCCAGGACTCGAATCTGCACAAATGACTTGGGGGGGGGGGGGTTAGAACCTTTAGACCCGGTTTGCCTTGGATCAAACCGGATACGAGACTTTACTCAAGAGCGATTGTAGGTCAACTCTGTATAATGAAAGGTAATAGGCTTGTAGTATAGTGTAGAGATTAAGTGAGCATACTTACTTGGGTTTACCTTGAAAGGTGTTCCCTATTTATAGAGATTATTCTTTTCTTAGGTTAGACTTGTTGATCATATCAAATGTTGGGCTAATAGAGCTTAATTAAGCCCATAGATTATATGATTGTCATAACCCATGTAGCTTTTTGGGCCTCAGGGCTAGATTTGTCATTTTGTAGGTTTTGAGGGCGTCAACGTCTTTCCACATGTAGATACATCCGAAGTGATGGTTCCGGACCAAAGTGTCCGGAACAGAGCCCTCCACTACTGACGTATTATGATTTACTACACTTGGTTATCTTTAGGTCCGGATGTTGTGCATATGAGATGCTGGTCCGGACACGTTATCCTCATATGTGATGTATTTGTCCGGCTGTCCTAATCACGGTGTTCTTCGTGTATTTTGCCCAATCGTGACCTCGGATGGTCTGGGGTTCGGATCTTCGGAGCTTTTCCCGTGTAATACCGTGATGTCTTATGATTTGTCCTTGGGATGCCCAAATGACGGATTGGACATATTCCCGTATCAACAAGCTCAATCGACAGGCTGAGCCTTCTCCCCCCACCCATGTAGCTCTCGTGCTTGAGGAAGCTCCTTCGTCAAGGTCGCTTCGGCGTGAGAAATTTGGGACTGACGACGGCTGTGAGGCGGTCTCCGAGCCGGAAGATAGAGTTACGAGTAAGAATCTGGTCGATGAAACCTTGCCGGATCTGGAGGCTGGCAACACCAAATCCCGCCATCTGACCAGGCCTCTAGCCAGCCGCCTGCTATACCAGCGAACCTTACCCCTACGGCCTGGGTCGACATCATTCGCGGCAACAGGACACAAACTAGGGGCATGAATATTGATTACTACCCGCCACCGGATGTGGAAGGCGATTTAGTTATTAAATTTTTTTTGAAATGGCTAAAGGGTGACTCAAACCCCCGACCTATTAGGTGGAGGTGAAACGTCTTACCAACTGAGATGTGCTTCTTTGTCAATTAGTTATTGAAATTGACGAGGAGGATATTGAATCTGAACTGGACCTCTGGAAAAATTCTCTGATCATGTATGTTGCAGATAATTCCTTGTCAATGAATGCGGTGAAGAATTTTATGATTAAAATCTGGACTAATGTTACATTACCGGACCTATACTATAACGAGGATGAATTCTTCATTATTCGCTTTCATTCGGAGGATGACAAGAACTTGATAGAAAATAATGGACCCTACTATATTTATGGCAGGCCTATGATATGACGCCCATGGTCTAGAAATTTTGAACTAAAGGAGGATATGTTGCGCATTGCGCATTACACAGATGAATGTACGGCGAAAAAGCTTAGGGTCTCCTTTGCACGTATTCTGATAGAGGTTGATACTGCGCAGGAGCTTCGCCATTATGTTTTGATTAAGGACAACCAGGGCCATATGCTTAAGCAACCTATTGAGTACGAATGGCAACCACTTTTCTGCCAAAAGTGTCAACAGGTGGGGCATGTATGTGGAGAGGAGAGATCGAGAACTGTTAATAGTTGTTATCGGGTTAGGGCCAGACCTCAAACTTGTGGTACCACTAGTAGGGGAGCACCAAACCGGACCTGGAGACCCCTGTCGGTTCAACCGAACTTGGTGTGTGGCAATGAAACAGTCTCAGGCCGCACTGCCCAGCATGCGCGGGATAAAGAAATTGCACAGGTGCCCGGGTCATCAACTTCGACCACTTCTACTCCTACAAATGCAGATCAAACTGGCTGGACTACTGTCATGCATCGGAATGGTTCCCCGGGGCATAGTCCTAGATTGGGCAGCCCACGTCAGATTGAACTTAATTCTACCCTAGGTCGACTAGATACACGTAATGGTTTTTGCCTCGCTTGAGCTTGGAGCTGGCTCTAGTGGGGATCAAAACCATGATATATGTTAGCATGGAATTTTCAGGGGCTGAATAAGGTCTCTAAACACCAGTAGATTGACTCTCGTCTCCTGTATTAGAATGTTAGTATAGCGGACCTTTTAGAAACTAAAGTTAAAGAGGAGAATAAAGCTAGAAAATTCGACAACGGATGGGGAATAGATGGAACTACTAGGATAACTACTCGGCTCACATTCTTGGTCGTATTTGGGTATTATGGGACCCAAGTCGGGTCAAGGTGGAGTTTTTTTGTTGTACTGACCAGTATCTTCACTGCAGGTGGTTTGCATCGACAATATTAACATGGGCCTTGTGACCTTCATTTATGCACACAACCAGCTACAAAATCGGCTTCAAGTCTGGCAGGATTTGAGTGAGCTGGCTACGGATATACGTGAGCCGTGGGTTTGTGTACGTGATCTCAATAATATACTCCATGTGGGGGATCGGTGTGGCGGCAATCCAGTTCAAGTGTATGAGTATAGATACTTTGCTTCAATGATGGAATATGTGGGTTTATTCGAAGTTGGCATGTATGGAGGTCAGTTTAACTGGTATAACAGGCACGAGCAGGGTATCATCTACTCATGTATTGACAGGGCCTTGGAAAATGTTGAGTGGTTCCAGGCGAACCCGAATGTGGATATTGAGCTCTTGACTCTGGGACTCTCGGACCATTCACCATTGAGATTCTGGAACTTCTTAAATTACCAGGTTAAGCGTTCATGTTTCAAGTTCATTAATGTTGTTACTAACTTTGATGACTTCGAGAATATTGTGAGAAATTCTTGGAATGCTTTTGGAGCTCTGGGACCCCAGGAGCGAATCTGGAAGAAGTTAAAAAAGCTACAGCCTGCAATGTGTGGTCTGAATAAGAGAGTTTTTAGTGCGAGCCACCGTATTACCACTCTTCGAACCCAACTACAGCTATGTCAAGAGAGCCTGAGTCGTGATATATTTTATCCGGTGCTCATCCGGAAGTGAAGGTTGCCTCAGAAGAATTAGAATACTGGATCGATATGGAAGAGCAGGTATTGCGTCATAAATTTAAGGCTGATTGGATCTGGATGGGAGATGGAAATACAGCTTTCTTTCATGCGCAGGCGAAGGAAAAGAATAAACGAGCCGGTATCCGTTCACTTGAACTTGATGATGGGAGCCAGGTCAGCTGTGCTTCGGAGATCGAAGCTGAGATATTGGCATTCTATTCGAATTTAGTGGGAAAATCCACAGAACGCCGAGATGGAATTAATGTTGCATATATTCATGTGGGACCTCGTATCTACCAAAGGGATCGCGAGGCTCTGATTCAGCCGGTCCCTCATGAGGAGATTGATCTGGCTCTTAAAGATATCGTAGATTTGAAGGCTACAGGGATTGACGGTTTCAATGCGTTTTTCTTCAAGAAGACGTGGAACTTCATCAAAACAGATTTTTATGAGGCAGTCACGGATTTCTTTGCAGGTACCTACTTATTCCCGGCTATAAATTGCACACTTGTTACTCTTATTCCAAAGTCACAGGAGACCAGAAGTGTGAAGGAGATGAGACCAATTGCGTGTTGCACTACAATCTATAAGATTATATCCAAGATCATTACTGCACGTTTGGGTAGAGTGATTAATTCAGTAGTGGGGGACGGCCAATTGGCCTTCCTACCTAGTCGTGTCATCCAGGATAACATATTTATGGCTCAAGAATTGTTTAGGGGATATAATCGGAAAGGTATCTCTCCACATTGCATGATCCAAATGGATATGCATAAAGCATATGACACAGTAGAATGGGGAGCTCTGGAGGGTATTGTGCACGAGTTGGATTTTCCTGCTCAGTTCATGTGTTGTATGAAGATGGTGTCTTATAGTTATCTGATTAACAGAGTGCCATCCAAATTGTTGAAGGCTCGTAGGGGGCTTTCACAAGGTGATCCCTTATCCCCGTATCTATTTGTGCTTGTTATGGAATACCTTCACCGGTGTCTGCAGAGCTTGAAAGATGTCCCGGATTTTAACTTCCACCCAAAGTGTGAAAGATTACTCATAACGAACTTGTGCTTTACCGATGACTTGATGTTATTTATGAGAGGAGATGTGACGTTTGCCCGGCTTGTCATGGTGAAATTCCAGCACTTTTCTGCTGCCACTGGACTACGAGCCAATGTCAGGAAGACACGGGTCTTCTGTGGTGGAGTAGCACCCAAAACCCGACACCATATATTGACTGCTACGGGATTTACAGTGGGTTCTCTACCGGTACAATACTTAGGGGTCCCATTATCTCACAAACAACTTATTGTTAGTCAATAGCAACCCCTGATTGACCGAATCCTTTGTCGGATCCAACCCTAGTCGGCTCGATTACTTAGCTATGCGGGGAGGGAGCAACTAACTCGAAGTGTCCTCATATCTATCACAACATATTGGTTACATGTGTTCCCTTTCCCGAAGAAAGTCCTAGATCATATTCAGCGCATATGTCGTAGCTTCCTGTGGAGTGGCAAGGAAGGCTCCTATAGGAAAGCTCTGGTTTCATGGCAACAGGTGTGTGCACCCAGGAGTTGTGGAGGATTGAACATCATATCACTGCAAGAATGGAATAAAGCTCTTTTATCTAAACTCTCATGGAAGATACAATCTAAAGCAGATTCCCTTTAGGTTAGATGGATACACAATTATTACATTAAGGGTCATAGCTTTGATACGTGGATGATTTCGCTTGGTAGCTCCCTTTTCCTCAAAGCTGCCTTGCGAATTCGGGCCACACTACAGAGTACGAGTGATTGGCAGGAACAACTCGTCTCCAACACCTTCTCAGTTCTTAGAAGCTATAGATTTTTCAGACCATTCCCAGATAAAGTTGAATTGCGAGATTTGGTTATCAAGAATCCAACAAGACCAAAGCGATATTTATACTTTGGTTGGCTCTCTATCGACGATTAGTTACGAAAGATCAATTGGCATTTTTTGGCATTGTCACAGATGGACAATGTGCTTATGAGATTGTAGGGGGCTGCCTACAATGGTTGCGCATGGACCACCCCACCATACCGAACTAGAAACACCTCCTCCATTGGCTCACTGTGCGGGCAAAGGGCAAGGGCGGAAAGGCCACGGTCTTTCGAGCTACACTTGCGAAAGTGGTGTATCACATGTGGTGTGCAAGAAATGAGAAGAATTTCCAACAAGTCCGATTACGCTGACGTTCGAGGAGAGCTGCCTCGACATTGAGTCATCTTGGATAGTTTAATACTTTTCTTAGCATATTATTTTGATTAGCTAGTTCCTTTTGTTCTTTTTCGTAACATTAGGCTTTGGGCATGGATTTCCTATCAGCTCTTAAATGTAAAACACTGTGTTGGAGTAATAAGACAAGTTCTTCGTCTAAAAAAACAAGGAAGGAGGGGCATTCATGGAATGTCATGTTGTGATTGAGAGAAATTAGGGGTCCAGAAAATAGACTGACACATATTTATATTAGTTTTTTAAAGGAGGTCTTATATTTAAGACCACTGTATAAAGTGGCCTCTTTATGTACTTTTCTATTTAATATATAAAGCCCTATTGTTCATATTATATGTAGAATATTTTACCAAACCAGAGATGTTGATAAGAATTATTTATGGTAAATAATATAAAAATATTTTAATTGGTTCAATTAGATATGAACAATTAAAATGAAATGTTACATTTGGGCTGATTTAAAATTAACGTCCAATATATAAAGCTAGACTCGGAATATTAAATGGCCCGAAAAAAAAACAAAGGAGAAAGGGAGAAAAATTAGACTGGGCCCAATGGCCCACCATCAAGGCGCTGGCGCATTATCTTTTGGCGCCTGCAATGCACACATCGGGGGTGTTTTGAGTGCATGCAATGATGAGACTATTGAGGACCTGTCCCCATCAATTGGTCTCATCATTACCATCATCACTCTATGTTTGTTCTGTTTCTTTTTGTGAGCCATTTATTTTTTTCTTTTGAGTATTATTGTTTTGTTGGTGTGTAGAAAAACATTGTACAATATTTCTTTGAGAAAATACACAACTTTGAGTTTCACATACATTGCAAATAGACAAATCTTTTAAATCACTAATTTGATTTGTTCTTTAAAAAAAGAAAAGAAAAACACTTCATATTTTGTATTCTCCACACCCAAACACAATAACATTTTAACATTCTTATTGATATAAAGAACTCATGTGGATACCAATGTACGATGAACAATTAGCAACCTGGATTGTTACGAGGATTCCTGCTTGAGAGGAATTGGAGAATCTCGAAGTTGTTGATTACACAAAAGAGGAGATCGATCAATTGTTGAATTTTGCTGACTCAGAGTTGCAAACAGACAACTACGAATTATAACTTCTAACAATGTAAGCTTCCAGTTTATTTAAACACGTTAAATTATTGTTGTCTTGTTGGTCTAAATTTTTTGAAATTCCACTGCATATACTTAGAATATAATCCGACCGTATATACCAACACAATTACCCACCCTTCGAATTTAGCAACTAATTATTTCCGCAACGATTAAATTATAGGTGTGCAACAACAGAGGTTGTTTACGGAGAATTTTATAATGAATAACGCAACATAAACATAAATAAAAGTGGTAAGTTGAAGATTTTGATTAACATAAAATTAAAATTCATAGCAAACAGTTCCATAAATGATAAATTTACACCCAGAAACTGAAGATCTAGAAAAATAGGGGAAAGGAACACAAAAATACAACGGGAAGAAGTTGTGAGGTAGTGAAACGTCGTTTTACATCCACTGCAAGTGAACACATCCACGTGGACTCCATATATACCTCTTTAATTACTATGAGTCTATGACCATGCAATGGTGGGAGGCTTGTATAACGAGATGACCATAATATCCCCAACTCAAGGAGATGACTAGAAGAACAAAAGGAGGAAGATGGGAAACGCTTCGCCAATATAAAGACATAATATTGTACTAGTATTTATTAGAATTTATATGGCACAAGCGGATGATGGTCATATTAGCTGTCGTGCTTGGTTGAACTCAAATAATTCTGAAATCAACTAAAATTGAGATTAAATCTGTACTCCACCCGAAAATTACTTTTTATTCAATTTTATTGAACTTTTTTATTTTCAACGGCTTCGTACCGACTTGAATACAAGTCTTCTCTAAAATTTTGACATGTATCATGTAAGTCAATCTGATCCATCCGTTTAAGTTCGAAGTCGATGTTTTAATAATTTTAGATATGAAGGTTTATTATCTATTCTTTTAGTAATTAAAATTTTCCAACAATATAGAAATTGACTATTATAACCTTAGTGATATAAATATTTAATAAAACTATGTATATATAATAGATTACTTCAATATTGTAAAGAATTTCATAAATAATCTATTTATATTTTTCCAAAAGAAAAACTATCTATATTCTATATATGAAAAAACAAATATACAATATTTACATTAAGTAAATTATTAAAATAGTTATAAGTTAATTCATCGAAGATATGAATCATAATTTTCCATTGAAGAACTCTAATACACCATTGAAGAAACCTGCTTCATTTTCCATCTTAACAACACTTTGCTCGTCTTCTTATTTCTTCTTTTTTCTTCTTCTTCACTCTTGAATCCTAATTCTTTTTTCTTACTGTTACTTTCTCTCTCACATTCAAATCATGTCTCTTCCTTTTCCGTCAACAAACCACTTGAGGTGGTGCTACGCCACCTCTTTCTCCGCAAAGAATTCAAATTCTCAATTTCTACAGCTCAGTCAAATGTTCAAAGCCAAACCTAATACCTTTCAGATTGGAGTCACGAATTTGCCTAGGAACGCTGCCAAATGCCTATGTAATGTCTCCTTGTAGAGCTGAGTAGAAATGAGACCGGTCCGAACCGGACCGAAAAATTTAGCCTCGGTCCGGCCCTAGACCTATTAGGTCAGGTCCTCAGGCCTCACTTTTTGAAATTCTCGATCTTCGATTTGGTCCGGACTAAATATTGAAAAATCATGTATGGACCGATCGGGATCGAATTTTAGTAAAAAACAAGTAATATTCCTTATTCTCCAACCCTGATTCAATTATGTAGCAGCCATTTGCAATCTCCATCGTTCCAAATCCAATCCACCGCTGCTCCATTTTCATCACCACTGCTCCAGCCCATCTTGTTAAACACCATTTTCATCACAACTGCTGCTCCATTTTCATGACCATTTGCAATCTCCATAGTTCCATCTTCTCTTCTCATCTTCTTCAAGCAACTTCGTCTCCACCTCCAATTCATCCATTCGCCTCCATTCTCCAGTTCATCCATTTCGCCTCCATCTCCAGTTCATCGTTCCAATCGTGCTCAATTCGCCTCCATCTCCAGTTCTCCACTCTGGCTTCAACCGCCTCCCTCCATCACCACTGCTCCAGCCCGGGCCGGAGGTTTAAGGGGCATGTGCATAAGTTAAACTAGAGCCCCGAATAATAGTATTTTTTTAATGAAAATAAAATATAATATTTAAATATGTGAAAATAAATATTGTTACCGGTATATATATTTATATAATAAAAAATATATTTTATATTAAAAACATATTAGTAAAATAATATACATAAAATTTTGAAGAAATAAAACAATTTAAACATAAGTCACACATTAATATAACCAAAGAAAATCACATGGTCTGAAAATAATAATGTTCCAAAAAGATATATATTTATCGAAGAAATATACGTTTTCCGTATCGGGTTCATCTTCCTACATGTCGGATACAAGTATTAAGAAAAAAATGAATAAAGTAAGAGAGATGATGATAAAGTAGTAAAAAAAATGAATAAAGTAAGACAAATATTGACTAAAGTAGAAAATATAGTGTATAAATTATGAGAGAGATTTACCATATTAG